>RPOG01004964.1:0-11263 GCA_008086565.1 Thalassoma bifasciatum | reverse complement strand
AATTTGTTCTGAGGATGGAAGAGAGGAGAGAGAGAGAAGGAAAGATAATCGAGGAAATACAAGAGCTGGCTGTGCAGAAGTTTTTCCACTGATGGACACAACCCTACACAGGATGACAGTCACTGATTGGGCAGTGCTTCAGCTTGACATTTCATATCAGAGGAGATAATGATAGAGAAAAGACAGAGCTGAAAACAGTCTGAGGATAAATCTGAAACAGGTCAGAAAGCTGGGATTAAAAAAAAAAAATGTTTGATTCGAGTTTGAAGCACAAAATGCTAAACAACTGTCATTAAATCAATAAACAGATCAATACTGAGTTTTTATAACTGTTAGGGTTGGATTCATCGTCCAATAGTTCATATTATCGACTAAAAATGATCAGTTATTTCCCCTATTTACTTTCCTGCAGCTGTCCTTCCCTCATGAAGAGAATTTAAGTCAGAGAATAAGTCTGTCGGGACAAAAACTTGTTACATTTCAGTTTATGAAGTTTCATTCATGAGCAGGAGGTTTGTAGAGAGAAACATGATTTCTGTTTCTCTTTTCTAGTGTTCCTAGAGGTTGTAGGTTTCAGGGTTCATTATCAGATACTCTGGATAAAGAATAAATAATGAATAGTCCAATGGTGATTCCTTTTTTTCCTGAGAGTGATCTATAAGATGCAAGAGAACGACGCAAGTGGAGGAAGGAAGGATGAAATTTAGCACAAATGAGACGCAGCCAGTCTCTTGTGTAAAATAGAAACCATGTTTCTCTTTACAAACCTCCTGCTCATGAATGAAACTTCATAAACTGAAATGTAACGAGTTTTTGTTCTGACAGACTTATTCTGTGACTTTAAGTCTCTTTATAAAGAAAGAGAAGTTGCAGGAAAATAAATAGAGCAAAAATAGTAATTTAAGATCAGTTATTTCCCCAATTTCATTTAACTTTACGAATTATTGCACGATGAATCTCAGTTATAAAAACTCGGTATTGATCTGTTTTATGTATTTGTTTTATTGATTTAATGACAGTTGTGATCAGCGTGTACTGCTTCAAACTCACATCAAACATGTTTTTAATCCCAGCTTTCTGACCTGTTTCAGATTTATCCTCAGAGACTGTTTTCAGCTCTGTCTTTTCTCTATCATTTAACTCTGCTGATGTGAAATGTCAGAGAAAGTTTCTGAACCAGAGCAGCATCCAATCAGAGACTGTCATCCCGTGTGGGGGCGTGTCTTTCGCAAAGGCAGCTGTGGTGTTTCCTGGATTATCTCTCCTCCGATCAGTCTCCTCCATCCTCTCTCCTCTCTCCTCTGAGCAATTTAACGCAAATGGGACAGTCTCCAATATGGCGGCTCTTGAACTACTTCCGGTGTCGCGGAGGAGAGAGGACAGAGGAGACATCGTTTAGCGCAAATGAGACGCAGCCAATGTGTCATAGTTCCCTCCTTACTTCCTGGTATGTCAGTTGTCTCCCCTCCCTGGTGTTTGTTGTTTTTCCCCTGCTCTGTCTGTGGCTGCGTCTCATTTGCACTAAATTTCATCCTTCCTTCCTCCACTTGCGTCTTAGTCTCGCCCACCAGAGATGATGAGGGAGACGTGAGGAAATGAAGAGAGGAGCGACGAGATTCGTTTTAAGACAAATGAGACGTCCTTTCCTTCAGAGGCGTTTCATGACGTGAGGTCTTTTATAGATGACGACTTCACAACTGGTTGTCCCGAGCGTACGGGATAATAATTGAATGAATACAACTAACGTGGACTCCTGTGCGGTATTTGTATTCGCATTTATACTCATTGAACATTTTTGTTTATGTAAATAAAAAAAAAAAAACTGTCTCATCTGCTCTGACTCATATTGGTTTAAGTTCTGTTATGTTGTGGCCAATTTGTGTTCGTATACAATGTGTTTAGTCTGCTACAAGCATTTCAACCTCTCTCCCCGAATGCCTTTTTGTTTGTTTTCAATAAAAAGGCATGAGATTACTAATACATTAGCACTCTACTCAGGCAGTGGTATGAGCAGATGGATTCATACCACTATTTATTACTCAGTATCACCCCAGCTGCATGCAATGTCTAATTATACCAACTGAATCCTGTTTGCTCATTACCTAAGTTCAGTGTACCAAGCACCAGACCTATATAAGCCTCAGTTCACATGTCACAGGAGTACAGTGCTTTGCATGGATATAACCATCATAGCGGCCCCTGAGGTCTTAAATGACCAATTCCAGCATTGCAGGTGCAGGAGACATGCATTGTTGTGTCTTGATGACGTAAGCAACTAAATAATTAATACTACATGCATGAAAGTTTACACAAAATACACAGCATTTAGAACAGGTAGTCTAAAGAAATCCAGGTACTTGAACTCATGTTCGTGTTGCTCAGACAAGCTTGGAAAGTAACAGCTTTCTTTCTTCTGCAGTTTCATCAGGAGCCAGTGTACGGTCAGATCAACATGCATGTGCCAGTCCTCGCTGCAGTTTTTGATGGTCAGGACCTCAAGGCAACAATAGACTCAGCTGAGAGTCTATGGTTGTCCTCTTGAGGTCACATAAAGTGCATGTTCTGATGACCGTATACTGGCTGGCACACGGCTTATCATACAGAGTGGTGTCCCAGTCCTTCCATGTCCCCATGTCCCCATGTCTACAGTGTGCAGGCTGGTGCAGTGAAGCAGAGTAAATAGCAGTCCTGCAGCAGGAGGTCATCAGGTTGCCAGCAGGTGGAGACCTGGCTGAAGTTGGCCAAGCATTTTCTCAGTTGGCCAACTCTCCAGTGTTCTCCAGATGTATGGGCTCCATTGATGGCTGCCATGTCCGTATCAAACCCCCCCAGGACCTAGAGACCAGAATTACATCAACAGGAAGATCTTCTCGTCCATTCAGATGCAGGCTGTATGTGATGGGAAGGGCTTCTTCATCAACACCTTTATTGGGTATCCTGGCTCTGTCCATGACACCAGAGTCTTAAAGAACAGCAGGATATACCAAGAGGCTCTGTGCCCCCTCCAGGTGAGATGAATACCTTTCTCATATTTTCACTATCATCAACTAATTTCTGCTCTCCTTCTGTCTGCAGGGAACTTTATCATGGGTGATGGTGGTTACCGCTGCATACAAACACCACCTGTAGCAATCATCACCCCATACAAGGAACCACGGGAGGGAGGGGTACAGAGCCGCTTCAACCACCACCATGACAAGGCCCCCAATATTGTAGAGCGGGCCTCTGGCATGATAAAGGTATGTTGGAGATCCCTGTTCTTCAAGGCTCTGGAGGTCAAGCTCACCTTTGTCCCTGTGGTGATCACCACCTGTGCTGTTTTGCATAACAAAAGCATCACAGCCGGGGACATCCTTGAGCCTGTGGAGGATGTTGGTGTGCAACCCCCCTGTCCTGTGAGGGGGGAACAAAGTGGACATGGCCAGACCACCTGGCAAGGCTGCTCTCTGCTCCTCTTGTGCACCCAGTCCGGCTTTTAGACCACGACTGTCAGGGAAGGGCGGAAGTAGAGGACCACTAAGAATGGGGGGGTTCTCAAAACTAACCCAAAGAGATACCACTACGATCGCAAGGATCACAAGGATGGGACAAAGGAAAAACAAAACCCCCACTGCCAAGCAACTGAACAAAAACAAAGCAGGATACCCTCCTGAGAAAGAGAAACCCTTTATCACCTGGGCCCTTTAATGCCTGCCTGGACTGTTTTGCTTATCTTGACCATAAAATGGTCAAAAAATGTCCTGTGAGTCAGTGCTTTGGACTATTTTTTTCTGGAATGCTTTAAACTTTCAATATCTGGTGTCATTTATAATTTACTGCATGTTATGTGAGAGAAAAACACTTTAAACTGAAGAAAAACAGAGAATTGGATGTTAGAGGCTTAGTGGAGAAAAAAAAACACTTCAAACCACAAACAGATCGAATAAATTTTACAGGCTGAGCTGAAAATTGGAACATTAACAAACTTATGTACACTGACGTTTGAGATTTTTTTCTCTTATTCTGTATAAAGAGGTATTGACAGCATCACTGGATCCTCCAGGATCTCAGATCTTGTTTTTTCTCTTTGCACAAAAGCCTATGAAGGATTTTTTCTCTTCTTCTTGATAGAAAATCATAATCTGGAAGTAAAGGAGAAAGATATTCAGCTACTCACACCTATTGTACAATACAAACAAGGAATGGTGCAGTATTTATAAAGATTAGACGCCATTCAAGCCTCAAACAACAATCACAGCAAAAAAAAAGACTTGAAACATTTTTGAGACTAAAGAAAGACTCTATTCGCTCTTTTACACGTGACATGTCACGCACGCATTCTGGTTTACAGTACAAACACGGGACAACCTCAAAAGAGGTTACTACGCATCGTCAACATCGAAATTTGTTCGTAATGTACAAATAAGACTCTGTATATCCTTCTTAAAGGAGTCACTACACAATTCAAGCATCAAATTACGAATGATAGGAAATAAAACTGGACAGAGAGAGCTTCATTTATCCTGAAATTCATCCCATCAAACGTTATCTTTTCTCATGCAGAGTTGCTCTTGTTTTCTCCTTTGTTTCAGAGTCCACCAGAAACTTCAGTCGAGGTTTTTAACTCAAAAGGATCTTCTTTTTGGCATTTTTGGACAAACTCTGCTCTCTTTTCTCTTTGCCTCCCTCTCTCCCATCTGCCCTGCGGTCTGTGTGTTTATTCATGGGTTTCCTTAAACTACCATAATAACCACATATCTGCTAAAAGAGCAACATCTCAGCCTTGAGACACCGTTGGAATTTTATGATCGTGTGAAACGTTTAGGAGTAAAGGACATTCAAAAGCAAACGTGTCACTGCCGACACAGCCGTTGTTAAAGAGTAGCCAGGAGGAGGCTAACAGAAGGAGCTGAGCTTGAAACTGCCCAGTGATGACCAAAACAGGGTAGAGTTTATTTATTGCCAAGCCAGGCACATGGAATGAGCTGTAGGTGCTGGGGTATACAAGAATCACTGAGAAGTACTGAAATCTCTGAAAGACTCAGGAACACTAGAAACACTGGAGGAAGCAGCCTCTCACTGGCTCTGAAGGTGAGTCAATGAGTCAGCACGAAGAGCTGGAGCTGAGGGGTATATGTAGGTTCCCCCAGCTGCACCAAATCAGGACAATCAGCCAAACACACACACAGTGTGAGTGTGTGTGTGTGAGAGAGAGAGCGAGAGAGAGATCGATGCCAAGACAGAGAACTAACACGAAGTGAGGAGGTCAAATTAAGTCTTTAATAACAAAAAATAATAATACAAAAATTACAATTGGTTAAACAGAAATGTATTCCTTAACTAAATCCTCTAACAATGAAATAATTTGGGATTTTTCAGGAAGGTGAGGAGAGCCTGAGAATTTGCTCTCCCCATTTTTCTTTTTCCTTTTTTTTCTGTTTTTTTTTCTTTTTTCCTTTTTTTTGGGATGGGTGGGGGTGGGGGGGTGGAGCAGGTGGAGGTTAAGTGCTTTACCAAAGAAAAGACAAGGAGTCTAAAAGAAATGTGAGGACCAAGATAAAAGCCATCAAATTAACAGAAGACAATAGAAGAACCTGTAAAAGACAAAACAACAAACACCACATGAATGAAAGTGAAACATCGGAAATATTAGAACAAAAAAAAGGTTAAATTACAGGATGTACAGCTTGTCCTGGGCTGAGGGCAGCTTGCTGCTTCTTCTTCCTCATCCTTCTCTTCTTCCTCCTCAAGGGTCCATCGACAAAATGTAGATCCAGATGATGATGGTCCAGGCATGGAGGCCACAGCAGCGTCAGCTGCATGGATTTCCTTCCACACGAGTCCATCAGGACTGGAAGCTCCATTGAGGGCCGTGCTCCGATGGCCTCATGCATGAGGGAATACTATAGCTCCAAAGTGTTGTACTAAGACACACAAAGCTTCACCAATATCAGAAATATATACTGTATGTAAGAAAATTCCAGATTCTTACTTTGTATTTTCTTTTTAAATTGTCCCACTTTTTGGACACCTGTCTGATGGTGACCTGACCCTACAAATTTAGAAGGTGGATAATTTCACTGTAGGGCAAAAGCATATGCTCAGTCTATTCCAGCCTTTGCTCTGTCACTCAAAACTGATCTGAAGTCCATCCATCCATCCATTTTTTATACCGTCTATCCTGCTATTCAGGGTCGCGGGTGGCTGGAGCCTATCCCAGCTGTCATTGGGCGAGAGGCGGGTACACCCTGGATTGGTCGCCAGTCAATCTCAGGGCTGACATAGAAGCAAACAACCATTCACGCACACACCTACGGGCAATTTAGAATAATCAATTAACCTAATGTGGGCATGTTTTTGGTCTGTGGGAGGAAGCTGGAGTACCCGGAGAGAACCCACGCATGCATGGGGAGAACATGCAAACTCCACACAGAAAGGCCAACCATGCCCAAACGGGGAACAGAACCGGCGACCTTCTTGCTGTGAGGCTGGAGCGCTGCCCACTGCGCCACCGTGTAGCCCTGCTCTGAAGTCAATCGTATTAAATATGACAATATGCAAATATGCACTATGACATACATCGTTAACACCGAACACATTTGACAGTATCTGTGTGTTCAACAGGTGATTGTGTTGGTCAGCATGATAAAATGACCCTGCACAAATGAAAACTCACGTCCATGCCTTCTTGGCGGTGTGTGTCTTGCCTGTGAAGAGGCTGTCATTTTCAGAGCGGAGCTCAATAAGATTTGGCGTAATGTCATCTGTCCCTGTTAACAACATGAAAATGAGAAGGAGAACATTTCAATGATCCTCAGAGGGTAAACATCATAACCAGGATATCATAGAACATGAAGTTCTCAAACAAATCAGTTTTACTCTTTATGTTTATGTCTGTCTGTCTGTATGCTAAATGACAGATAAGTCAGCACCTTTATTAGCAGTTTCATATTGCAGCAATGTGTGAAAATATTCTTTTCCATGTAAAGATGTCACACTCTCCTGAACAGTTTCACAGGGACTCTTGACAAATAAGCAGATTTCACTTCTTTTACTTCTTCTTTCAGCTTCATGGGATCAGGAACTCCCATTAGATCACAAAAGATTAAACAAACCTTTTTTTCTAATATATTCATTTCAAACATAACCGTGATAGTTTTGAATCTGTTCAGTGACATGTGTCCAGCTTAACTTTTTTAAAGCTTTAAGTCAAATAGTGATTTGGATAGTGCTGCATGTGGAACCAATAAAATAAATAACAGGATTACTGATAATAGACACTGCCAAAGTAAAGCAACTGGTCACATCTGATTGAACATTATATTTCAACAGCTTTGGGAGTGAAATGGGGATATACTTATAAAAATGAGTTCAAAAAAAGGTTGTGCTACTTACACTTACACAACTTCTCGCCCGCCATTGTGTTTACATTTCACAGATGTTTACAGCCCAGCTAAATGCCACGCAGCTGACACGTGACAAGGGGGCGTGTCTGCCAGTGAAAAGACTTCTGCAAAGCCAGCTCTGGTGTTTCCACGATTATCTCTCCTCCCATCAGTCTCCTCTCTCCTCTCCCAATGTGACAGTCTTCAATATGGCGGCTCAGAAACTACTTCCAGTGTCGCAGAGGAGACAGGACAGAGGAGACATTGTTTAGAGCAAATGAGACGCAGCCTCTGCTTGTTACCAGTCTGCTCCACACCTGCAAACCATCTACTCATCAAGCTCCTGCTGTGTGTAAACCCCAGCTCCTTAATCAGTCTTCACCTGAGTGTTCAGTTCTACACGTGGTATTTTCTGATCTAGAGAATTTTGAGAATTTTTTAACTTTGAGAGATTCACACTTTTGTGACAGTCCCACTTCCAAACTGCCTTTTTTCTGCTCTGCTTCAGGATCACCTCTGCTCATTCAGTTTCACCTGCCCTGCTCTTTGGAAATCTCTCACACCACAATCCAAAAAATTCAGTTCATTCTTCTGAAACCCTGTCTGATTTTTGATGTCCAAGAAATACAAAATTTGACACCATATTTCTGAAGAAAATAAACATGTATAAACTTCTGAATCAAATGCACTATCTGCACATTATTATTTTGTACTTAACTGCCACATAGTATGTCTTGAATTATAACTTCTTATTCAAAAACTTCTCACTCACTTTGATTGTTTGTTTTTTTTTGGTCAATTTTTCATCTTCTTGAAAGTTGAATGGATTCGTCCTTTGTTGACTTTGGTAAGTCTCTTTTATCTAGCTTTTGAAATGCCCCCAGTTTCTTGACACCTCTTCCCTTGTCTACTGTCGGTAGTGCATCTTGAAGCATTCGATATGCAGTGGTGCTTTGCATTTCTCTCATGCATAGGTAGTACATTTGTCACAATGACGGCGTCTCCTGAACCGGTACATCATGTTGATTGGCCAGTGCTAAACTTTGTCATATCTTGCTTGATATAGAGCCAGTTCTTCCTTTGCTCAGAGGTTTTGTCCCAAACTTTTGCATCAGAGACTGTACCACCATCTGTGAGCAGGTCAGTGGTCCCTCCGATAACTTTTCTGTAGAAGTAATGGCTGTTTACAAGTGCACTGTTCAGAGAGTGTGCAAAGATTGGCCTGGACCTGATTGAGATACAGTATATTGAAATCTGTTGGTCATGAAGGTCAACACCACCATGTGTTCATTGTATAGATTGATGCATTGTGGCTGTGGCACTCTATTAAAAGTACGTCACTTCTTGTTCTATCTCTTTACCCAAGTTTCAATGTATTTCCTCTAAATGTTTTTTGCCACTTCAACAATGTTAGTGTCTTCCCAATGGACCAATAATTTTTCTCCAAGGGTCGGAACCTCAGGCGTTACTTGGGGTAACTCTCTGAAGTCCATCTCAGACTTGAATGGGACATCAAACAAACGATTTTGCTTCAATGTTCCAGATCTCCCGTGTCCCCTTTTTGTCATTTCATCAAGGAATGTACCCAAAAGAAGAGCTTGTCATGGAAGAACTTGCAACCCTGAGGCACCAGAGCGTGCTGTGCAAGACCAATAACAACACTGGGTCCCTGACACAACCCAGTTTCAGGAAGAAGAGTGTGAGATCCACCACATCCACTACCAAAGTATGGGATCATGCTCTCTTCTATAGACAGTTACTTTGTTTTATTCATTCAGCAGCATTTGGACTGTATGCCTTGTGTTCTGGAGTAGTGAAAGTGGTTGGTCTCTTGGAACATATGAACATGCTATCCTTTGTTTTTTTTTATTTTTGACCTGCTGCACCTATTTGCTGGGCTCTGGCTGCCCCCTCTGGCCTGTAGAGCCATCAAACTCTTCTGACAGGATCTTCCAGCAACTAGAGGCCCTTGGCTCCTCATTGTCAGCAGTGGAGGGGGTTGATGGTGGGGAAGTGGTGAAAATAAAGTCTTATAATAAAGTCTTTACTGATTATCATGTTCCTGTCTTGATCACTTTGCATAAGTTCAGCTGGTGCATTCAACAGTCTCGCAGGCAAATGGCCAAAGTCCATATCTGACCCATCACTATCACAGTCACTCAGGACAGCATCTTTCTCCTTTTGAGGGATAACTGCGTGTCAGGCACAGAAGGAGGATGCACGATGAGGTGTGAACAAATACGGTCTTTATTCAAAGCAGTCGGTACATGGGAAGGCAGTCAGCAAAAAGCAAGAGACCAAAATCTGACAGGCAAAGATCAGAGAAACTAAACAGGCAAGAAGGTCGAAACACGAGGGAGAACATGAGGTAACAAGCTGGAAGTACCTGATTAAGGTAAGTGATAATCTGGCAGAGAAGTAAGGGAACACCGGAGTATAAGAAGGAAAAGGGGAGTGACTCTAACAAGACACAGGTGCAACACATTTGGGAGGAACCCAGTGATCAGTGGTGAGGGAGGCAGCTAGACAGGAACTGAAAGACAAGAGACAAGAATTAGCAAAATAAAACAGGAAACTCAGAACAATGTTATCACTTGACAGACACTGACACTGCGATGTTGCATGCCTTGTCTGTGCCATCACCCAGGTCCAACATATCCAGTATCTGAGGCAAAGTCAAACTAAAACAAAGAACAGAGTAAAAAGTCAGTTAAAAAAAAGAGGATTGTGCATGAGATGCATTGCGTTATCCCACCAGTCACTATTGTTGCCGTTAACAACGTGTGGTCACCCATTTTGTAATCACACTGAACCAAGTTCAGCAATTGAAAATAGATGCCAAACTGTCCTGTACTTGAACGCGATTCACCCCCCACAGTCCCGCTCACCCTCAGGACAATACGGTCGGTGGTCACACTACTACAACATGAAGCAGGCTTTAGCCAGAGTGCTGACACACACACACACACAGCCACTGACGTCACTATGAAGCGTCTGTGTACAGGACAGTTTCATCAGCAGGTGAGAGAACGTGGAGAACATTGTTACATCTTAACTCACTTTTTGGCTTCTGTTAAGTTGATTTGGACCACCACAGCCCTCTAACACTCCGCCATTGTTTAAGATGATTATCAATAGGAGCGGTCAGGGTGATCATACGTCATGCATTATGCATCACATACACGCAGCGCCCACGTGCTCATACATGAACCGAGCCGTGGCTTGGCTCACCTCCCCCAAGCGTGCCGAGCCGGGGGAGTAGGCTGTGCCCAGGCACTGTTTACTTGCAGTCACACTGGTCAATCCAGCTGAGTTTTACGTCTAAAGTGTGCTCAAGCACAATATGGTTGACCGCTGTGACCGTGCTTTAGAGATAATGTTTCCCAAAACTCACTGTGCTATCTTTATGTTTCCGTACGTTTTTAACCTTTTGTTTCTGTGCTTTGATGCAGCAATATTCTTGACAGGATACAGACAGGAAGTCAACAGCTCTGGTCAGGTGAAAATGATCAGTAAACATGATACTGCACACATTTAATTTAGACCCTTTATCATTTCAATATTTTTTAGAAATACTTTGATACAACATTAAGTTATGTTTATCATCTTATAATTGAAAAAAAAAAAAAGATTGTGGTCATTATTGTGACTGTTGGGATTAAATGGGTTTCAATGTAGAGATGATTAATATCTTATAAACAAAAGTTCTGGGTGATGAGTCAGTGATCTACTCAGCTTTGGCTTGAAGCTCTTTGTCTAAGCTTTACTGTCCTCCATGTTTCCACTCAATGGACACATTCTTCAAATAAAGGAAGCTGCAGAGGGGTTAGGTCATTAGATTTATGTTCTGTATATCGAGGTACAGTGCATGACTCCTGCAGCCTAGCGTAGGAGGAAAG
>RPOG01004963.1:0-37909 GCA_008086565.1 Thalassoma bifasciatum | reverse complement strand
TTGAGAGGCAGCAGCTGTGGAAATAGACCTTCATCACACTGGTAATAAGCCGTTTGCTGGCTCGCCTCTGTCTCCTGACATCATTACAAACCTGCGACCCTGCACGGACCAGAACAGCTGCTGCACCAGATCTGCTGCCATCGTCTCCAGCCACAGAGCCGTGTTTCCTCCATTTGTCCCAACGCAGCTTTCCCCAACTATCTGACTTCTTTTATTCATTCATGAGACTCTAGACAGTGATCATGAACGATTTCCTGACTCGTCTATGTTCTTCTCTTTCTTCACGCTTTATCAATGAACTGAACACTTTTTTCCATAAAATTTGAACAAGAAAAAGTTCAACATTGTCAACAATCTTCATATTAATTTCTTGTAAAAAATGAGCAGTTTCCTCTTTCTCTCCTGTCTGCAATGGATAAATGAAGCCGAACCAACAGCTGGTTGCAGAAGTTTGATGTGCGGTTGAACCAAAAGGTTTTCATTAACCTATCTCCAATTTGATCCCCTTTCATATGATACCAGTTTTCAGGTCAGTTGGGCTTCGGCGCAGCAAAAGGGTTTGAAAGATAGCAAACAATTAGCCTGGGTTTGACCAAAAGGGACAAAGTCTTTCAAACAGAGCCATAAAGCTGTTTTTCGTGATGTTTCAGTCCATGAATCTGCAAAAAGCCAGCGATCATTGACTGAATAGAAACATGGGCGACTTGCGGTATAAGAAGTGAAGCCAAAATATCTCCTCTTTCAGCGCTGTCATGTAGTGCAAGAGGGGTGTGATTAAAATATTGATGTTCACATTGAAGAGCCCTGTTTTCACATCCACCAAATGTTTATCTCCTGTCTTCACGCCTCCCCACCTCACCACACCTTACCTTTTGTGCCCTTTCCATGGGTACACCTCAACCGCATTTTCCCAGAAACAAATCCCTCCTGCTGTCACATCTCCCGGCTTTCCCCCACCACAATCTTTCCCATTGCACCTCACCTTTTGTGTCCTCCCAAAGATCACACCTTAAAATCCATCCTGGACGCCCCCTCTCAGAGCCTTTGATTTTAAGATCCTTTGTTCCCAAATGTACCTCAGACGGAGAAGGTGTGAAACAAAGCCCCATCCCAGGATATAAGTTTGTGAGATTCCCTTCACTGGTTGTCATTTGGCATCCATGCTGCTTGTGTGTTAACTGACCTTTTCTTTGCAAAGAAAATAAAACTATTGTCGGCCGGCAGAAGTCTTTATTTCATTCTTTACCAGAGTTGGGAACAAAACGGTATCCACAGGGGTCAGAGATGTGCCACCTTTGCTGACCAAAACACTCATAAAGAGGGGGGGCTCTGCTCCTGTGACGCACCATTGTTTGTTGTCCCTCTGACAAATCTCACCTGTGATTTGGAAAACAGATTCCTATAGGTTCAAGGAAGACCATTGTTCAGGGGGTACTAAACCAAGACAGTCACAGCTGGGGGGTCATCTTATTGAAGACGGAGGGAGGAATGAGAACACTGTCGTTGCTCAACCAATGAGAAACAATCTGCTTGCAGAGCTTGTAGGCCCCACCTCCAGAAATCCCTGGAAGGAACTATCCTCTGGGTAGAGACATTTCTAGGGGTAGATTTATCCCCCGAACTAAATTTCTACCCTAGTTCTGACAGTCAAAGGCTGTTTGTTCAGAAAACAATCATGCTTGAAAGCTCTTCATGCAACAAACCTGATATTCAAACCATGAATTCAGAACCCAACATGAATGTTTTATTCAGGAGACTCTGCACACTCAGTCGCTGCCTATCGTTTATACTCTCTCTCTGTCTATCTCTCTCTCTCTCTCTCTCTCTCTCTCTCTCTGTATGAGACTTCATCCTCCCAGCTCGCGGCAGCTGTGACTCATCCAGCTTGCATTACAATCTCTCAGTCTGGTGTTCATGAGAGCGCAGGGCTCAGTGATAATTCACCGGTTCGTCTGCCCGACTGCACACGCTCCCGTCCTGGATTCATTTGTTGACCAGAAACCTGGTTCTTGTGTTCAAAAGACAGACAGGCAGCTGGCACCCAAAGGTGGAGATATTGCAGCAGGAGTCATCTTTGCGCTCAGCAAGTCAGTGAGACTTTGTCATCACTGCATGTTTGATGCCTTGGTGCGTCTCTTCACTGACCACAAATAATGCAGAGAGCTGACGGTCCATGAGTTTTATAGCTGTAGACTGTTCTGACACCTCCAGAGAGAAGCTGAGGTTTGAGTCATTCCAACCATAACAAACAATGATTTGTCTTATTTGATGATAAAGATGTCTTTTGCTTGCTCGCCTCACTTCAGGCTCTGTCATCTCTACGGCTTTTTTTGTTTGCCATCACATTTTTGTGAGTGATTTTTTTTTTTTTTTTTTTGCAGCCATGCCCAGAGGCTTTTTATTATCAGGCTGTCCATCCCTCTCAGTCTGGTGAATGCCATAATCCAGGAACACCTGGAGGGTAAAGATTCAAACTCAGCTCTCACATTTCTTCAGCTGCAGCTGCAGAAGCTGGAGGGGTGAAGTTGGAAGAATAAGAATGAAATATTAAAAACTCAATGCACTTAGTCGTTGCATGTTACATTCACTGACAGAGGAGCGAGGCAGAGGCACCTTTTCATCTGTCACTATTCTAAGTTTTTACTTTTGTTGACTTTGAAATCATATGCTTTATTCAACCCGTCAATGAGACTGGATTTGCGAAAACCACCATTTTTTTCCATATCTGGGTGAAAGTTGTCTTGAATGATCTGGTTAAACTTTTGTTGTAAGGTGGCTGTGATTGCTCTAAAAGCTGCTTTTTGCCAGAATTGATCCTGTTTTATACTACAGTGCCTTAGAAAAAAATGATGTTGTTTTCTTACCAAAAAAAGAAAAATCAAAGGTTGGCTTCATGAAACTACTTTAACAGCTGTTTTTCTTTCCCCTGAATCAAGATTTCAGGAATCATTGAGGGAGGAACTCTCAAATCAGTATAAATCCTTCAAGCTATTGTGAACACAAAATCTTAGCTCCACTCAGTGTAATTATTACGAGGTCTTTCAGTGGTCGTGTCCTGCCTCATGGTATGGCCTAAATTAAGATTGTTTGATGCCAAACTAAGTTTGTAATTTGAATCAACTTTCTTTTTCTTTTTCTTTAAAAATGGATGAATTAGCTTCACTTTTGCATGTGTGGGGTCAGTGAGGTGTTCAGAGAAACTCCAGAGCCTGCTCATGGTCGATGAGGTTGTGAACTTTAAGAGCCCTCAGAGAGTGGCTAAGGAAGTTAGGGAAAGAATCTTGCTCTTCATTTTTGAAGAAATTTCCCCAGAACTGATGGATTTATTTTCGACAGAAAACAGAAGCCTCTTTCACACATGCACTCTTCTGCTTCTTCCTTAAAATCCTTTCAACTGTGTGTTTGCTCAGCACTTGCCCTGCAAGTTCACCAGCTAAGATATTTCATTTATGGAAAAGCCTTGTTTAAAGTAAGTTTCTTCTTCTGTACCATCTCATAATTTCGACCTTTTATCTCATAATTTTGACCTTTTATCTCATAATTATCGCTTTTATCTAATAATTTTGACTTTATCTCACAACTTTGACTTTTTATCTAATAAATTCAAGTTTTATCTTATAGCTTTGACTTTTCATCTTGTAATTCTTTTACTTTTTCCTCATAATTTTATCTTATAATTTCACTTTTTTTTAAATCCTTATGTCATGTTCTTAAATGTTCTTATGTCATAAAATTGACTATCATCCCATTATATTGACTTTTTGTCTCATAAGTTTGACTTTTTACCCCAAATAATGACTCATCATCTTATCGTTCACACTTTTCCCTCATTATTTTGACTTTTTGTTTTATAATTTCACCCTATCACATATTTTTGATTTTTTTTATCCCATAGCTATGGCTTCTTATGTCACAAATTTGACTTTTATCTTACAATGTTGCCTTTTTTCTTGTAATTTTGCCTTTTTATCACAGAATTTTGCCTTTTTATGTCATAATTATGTCTTTTTTAAATCTCATAATATGACTTTTTCTTCATTATTCTGACTATTTATCTCATAATTTTCTAATATTTTTCCCACAATTGGGACTTCTTATGTCATAAATTAGACTACTTTTGTCATTGTTATGAATTTTTCTCCTCAAAATTTTGACTTAATATGGGCAACAACAAAAAAATCTCTACAGAGCCAAGTTTTCATTGTATAAAAAGCTCAACTCTAAAATTTGAAGAGTTCAAACAAGTAAAAATGTGTCATTTTAGCTGGAATGGAATTGTAGGAAATTTTCCGATAAAATCTAGTATTTGACAAAAATATAATAATAAATTGTTTTTTCATGCTCTAATGAGAATAAAGACACTTATTGAAAAATCTTGACAGAGGTTTTCATGTTTCATGCATCAGAGGGTTAAATGCAGCAAAAGAAGTCGAGTCCACTACCTTCTTGCTGTGACTGATAATTTCTCTTTATTTGTCCTTTCTGGCTGAAATAGCTCACCAGGACTTTTATATAGCCGTTGTCAGCATGAAGGTTATGCCTGTTTGCATTCACATACGGGAAGTTGTAAAGAGAGGAGAGAGTCATTTTCTGAGAATGATTCTAATAAAGCTCCTCCTGTTATATAGAGGCATCTATCCATTTTCAAGGTAATTACCAAAAATCAGATGCAGTTATTTCCCCCACTTCTTCCAATCTGTGGGAAACACTGATGAATGTAAATTACAGCCTCACTGGCTGGCGAAGGCTGATGTCCCTGAGGCGTATTATCTCCCATCTTCCCCTTTCTGAAGCCTGATCTGTGCCACATTCAGGGAAACATCTCCTCATGCTGCATGAGCTATAAACATGCATGGAAAAGAAATGATTCAGTGATTTCATGCAGACAGTGTGTCCTCTGTTACTCTCTCACTCTGACACTGATGTGACATTTCTGGGCGATGAAGCAGAGGAAAAGAGATCTGCACACGTCAAAGAGCGTTTCCAAGCCGTGAAATTTGGTGTGCAGACGACACATTTTCAGTTATGGAGGATTTTTGCTTGATTCTACTGTCTTTATCTGCTTTATTCTGTTCCCTCATGGAATAAATCATTTCACTGTCACGTGTCTGCTGACAGCAGTAACATAGAGGAGAGTCGTTTATGGGAAACATTACAGCAGACAGATGTACAAAGAGAGGAAATTACTGCTTTTTGACACGGTTATAAATCCAGATAGAGTGAGGACGCAGTCAGAGGGGAAACAGAGATCACCCGTGACATTCATCTCCATGCATTACCAAATGAAAACTGCTCTTCACCTGCTCGGGTTGTTGCAGCAAAGTTCACCCCGGTTCAGAGTGGAAACAATCACTTAGTTTGTACCCTGTGCTCAGCTTCCCCAATACACACACACACACACACACACATGTACACACACATGCAGATGCCTCATGGGCAAACAGCAGCGTTGGCGCAGATCCACATCCAGAGACAGATTCAGATAACACTTTCTCTCCGTCACACAAACACATGCACACACAGTGATCAACATTTCTCGCCCCCCTCTGTGTTTGTTTTGTGGGTCATGTTGCACTTTCAGCAGGAGATACTTCACCACATCAGAGTTTATTTCTCATGAATCTAACTTAATCTGTAAGAACAATTCAGAAAAAGAAAATCTGACAGAGAATAACAGAGGGACAGAGTTCACAAAGGGAACAGTGATTTCAAATATGTGGGAGACCACATACATAAAAACTGATCTTTGATATTAAATGGTCTCCACACACATAAAACAATTCCAGACCACACACTTAACATTTGTGGTAATGACCTCATCGACATAAGATCTCACAAACAGACTTAGAGGAATATTGTGTGAGTTTATGTGTGCTGCTCATGAGCTGTTAAAGTGCACACACTAGGGGACAAAAAACTGGTTACTATGAGCCCAGATTCAGGTTAAGACTGAACAATTTACAAAATAAATCTTATTGTGGATTAAAGTGATTTTATTTTTTGGGTTCCCCTTCTTATGTGCGGTTGATACCAACTGCTATATTGAAAGGGATGATTTTTATTTTCTTTTTTCTCATTTTGAATTAAAAAACTACCCAGACATTTTATAGACTCATTATACAAAGAGTGAATTATTTCAAGCTTTCATTCCTTGGAATATAGAATATTACATAAGCTCAACAAAAAAGAATATTTTAAACAGAAATGTCTGGCATCTGAAAAGTTTTCAGACCATTTTTCAGGTTTTCTTTCAATTTCTGCCCCCTCCACCCATTTTTGCTGCTTTTTGACCATTTTTGCCATCTTAAACTAAGTTTTGTTGCTGTTTTTGCCACTTTTCTAACTGAGAAAAAAAAAATTTGAGAGAAGTAAATTTAACTTAATTGAATCCCTGTAATAAACAGAACTTCAGATTAGTGTTTTCACACAAATATATCTTGAATTAAAGTCAAAAATATTTTCTCAACATACAATGCAGTTTGAATTTTTTTCAGAACATGAGTAATTTAAGTCATGTGAGACAATCTTTTTTGAATCCATCCACACAATGAGAGACCATCTTGTCCTCTTCACTGTTTCATTTGGGATTTCTGGAACTGGAAACTGAACTTGATTCCTAACCACACCTTGTAACCAGTGAGGAGGGCACACAGTGCACACGAAAGCCTGATGTACGTGGATGAATCACACAGGTGGTGCAAGGCCTGATTCGGATCACTGCAGGAGATAGCTTTCTTTGAAATGATTGTAACAACAATAATAATTCATTATATTTAGAGAGTGCTTTTCAAAACTCAAAGACACTTTACTAGGTCAAAGGATGAAAGTGCAGGTTAAAAACAAGTACAATATACAAAATCATGTCATAATGACAAGAAAATGTGATGACAAGCATCGAAAATAAAACAAATACAGTTAAAAAGTACATGTAGAACGAGAGATTAAAAGTTTGTAATGTGATTTATTATTGAATATGTAGCTTTTGGAAAATTTATGAGTTCAGAGCAGAGCACAACTGGTGTGATTTTAAGTTGGTCTCAAAGCAGGTAGGGATATGATGGAGATGTGTGTTCCAAAAGGAGGGGGTGACAACAGAGAAGGCTGTCCTCTCAAAATTGGCTATTTGGAAATAGCCAACGTATTCACATTCTGAAGACCGAAAATTCATGTGATACTGCACCAGCTTGCAAAGTTTTGCAGTGAGAAGTGAGACCTGTAGTTTTTCTCTACTGGAAAAGAGTTTCTGTACGTATTTTGTTGTAGTAGTGGACACTGGAGCTGGACTGTCAAAAAAAAAAAAAGGACATCAGAGCAGAAGCTAAACAGGAGAGTGATAGAGCTTGGGCTAAAACGTAAGTTCAGCTGCTCCAACTCAAATTTTCTCTTCTGAATGCATTTAAAGTTCCCCTGAGAATAAGGGAAGTACATCAAAGTGTGAAAATGTCATGTTGGGGTGTAAAATATAAATGTATCTGCCCCTCTCGTCCCTGCAGGATCACACACGAGTGGTCAGTCCCATCATAGACGTCATCAGCCTGGATAACTTCGCCTACTTGGCTGCCTCTGCTGACTTGAGAGGAGGTTAGGACACCAAGCACACACACACAAATCATGCTCAATAACAGCTGCAAATGCACAGCTGCAGCGAAGGAAAACCCCTTTGTCATCATTCCGACCACATGCTTACAATTCTCATACAATTTAGCTCATTTCATAGCTTGGTCTGGGAAAGGCAAAGTTTTCTGAAGCTTCGATGGAGAGGAAGTTGGAGGGGAACTCTTGAACATCTTGCTGGCATTGTAAAAATGCTTTAGACAAAATTATGATTTATTAAACATCTGATCTGACTCTATTCCACTCTTTTAATCTTTCTCTCCTCAGGATTTGACTGGAGTCTGCACTTCAAATGGGAGCAGATTCCAATTGAGCAAAAAATGGCAAGAAGTGATCCTACGCAGCCTATCAGGTGAGTCCACATGCTTTTTGAGGTTCCTGTCTTTCAGGTGTCTTTAAGATTGGGAAAAGAAAACATAAAAAAACCTCCTCTTCTCTTTTCTACGCAGGACTCCCGTCATTGCTGGTGGGATCTTCGTCATGGATAAGAGCTGGTTCAACCACCTGGGCCAGTATGACACCCACATGGATATCTGGGGAGGGGAGAACTTTGGTGAGATCACTTTTATGAATCATCCTCCAACGGCATCCCACTCTGAATATCTCTGCATAAAATCAGCTTCAGGAGATACTGGTTTGACTCAGTTAGCAGAGTTTGTGACCCACGTACAAAGGCTACAGTCTTTAACATGCTGCTCACAGGTTTGATTCCTGCACTGATAAAAATTTTCTGGTAGTTCTACTTAAGAAAATCAAGGCAACTTTTTGCACAATTCATTTATGTTGCTGATGCGAGATTGCTTCTTGTCTAAACCACTTTTTTTTCCAAGAAAAATAGAAGCCAAGTGAAGTGAACTTAATTTTGTCAAGTGGATTAAGCAAAACCAAACTTTGAATAAATCACTTCATTTTGTCAATGGGATAAATTAACTTTGAACTTTGAACAGCTTAATTATATCATTTGCATAAAGTATGAGGGGTTGCCAGTCTACACTGTTGGGCGTCTATGCTACGCCCAACATAGACAGCAGGTCTACTCCATGTAGTGAAGGCAGCGTGTCAGCATAGTGCGTAGGCAGCCAGTTAACGCTGTAGAGCACAGGAAGTTGGTCCACACTGTGGAGTGTAGGCAGCCAGTCCACACTAGCATGAACAGCTAGCATAGACAGCTTGTGTGATTCATCCATGTACAGCAGGCTCTCATGTCCACTGCATGCCCTCCTCACTCATGGTGACAAGGTATGGAACGGAATTAAGTTCAGTTTCCAGTTCCAGAAATACCAAATGAAACAGTGAAGAGGACAAGATTGTTTATTGAGTGGATGAACTCAAAAAGATTGTCTCACATTCCTTAAATTATTCATGTTTGGGAAAAAAATCACACTGTGTTGTATTTTTAACAAATATTTTTGACTCCAATACTAGATATATTTATGTGAAGACACTAACTTGAACTTTTATTGTTGATCTCAGGGATTCAATTAAGTTAAATTTACTTCTCCCAAGATTTTTTTCAGTGTGCTCCTGACAAGAACCAGGGCATGTCAGCCCTCACTCTGCCAGTATTCTGTTTCTCTCTATCTCAAGCTCTGCTCTCCTCACCAATTAAAAAAACCCACAGTGTTCCTAAAAAGATGAGCACTCTTTGATTTGTTGGACCAGAGAATCAATGGAATATTAAATCAAATCTAAATACAAAAAGATCAAAATCATATGACTGCAATCTGCTATTTGGAAATGCTTTTCTGGTCTCTCAAACGTCATACTTTTTTGATTTGTGGAACAATTTGCAGATGTTTTTTTGACTTCAGTGAACTGAGATCATAGTTGTCTTATTTTCTTGCTTCTTCATAATTTACGAGAAAAGCTGCAAGCTGCTCAGTTGCACGATGAAGTCCCACCAGCTTTGAAGAGACAAGGAGCTTTATGAGGATGAAAAATGACTTAGATTGGATGCAGCTTTAGGGGACGTGGGCTTCACCAAGTCTGGGTCTTTTCTTCTGGCTCCAAAAATATGAGGTGTGATTTGGATTCGATGAACCCGGGCTGATGAGGAAATTGGAAGCATCCTTATTCATCAGGTGTCATACTTGAATGAGTTGGTTTGGTGCCTCATTTGTAAATTAAGATGAGATTAGATGAGATGAGATGAGATGAGAAGTCTTTTGTAGAATAAGATAAGAAGAAAGATGAGATGAGACACCATCTGTAAAATAAGGAGAGAAAAGATATAACAAGATGTCATTTTTGATGTGAGATGAGAAAAAAGATGAGATAAGATGCAATTTTTTAAATACAATGATCTAAGATGGGATAAAATTAAGTTAGATGAGATGTTCTGTGTAAGTAAAGATGGGTTAATTTGTCATTTGTAAAAAAAAAAAAAAAAAAAAAAAAAAAAAAAAAAAAAAAAAAAAAAAAAAAAAAAAAAAAAAAGGAAGGACATAATAAGATAATCCTTTCCAGAATTACAGCAGTTCTGGTTTTCAACAAAACTATAGGGAGAAGATATGAAGGTAAAATAATATTAGCATAGCTGGGGAAAAAATTATGTACAGAACAGTTTAACTACAAGAAATATGTAAAGAACTTATATCAGAGTATGGAATTTCCACAGACTGGTAAAATAATGAGGTAAAATCTATAGAACAATAACACTGTGGTGAGGGATTCCACGTTAAGATTGCACCAGTAATTAAATCGCACATCTAAGAAATAGGAAGCTTCAGTATTAACAGGAGTGAAATTGGTGATTGTACAGTCTGACCACAGCTGGAAGAAAGGAAAAGTATCTGTTGAGCACCTCTGAAAGAGCAGACACCATGTAGTGTCTCACAAGATTAAAAAGGCAAATCAAAGACATTGGAAAAAGAAATTCAGAGCAGAAAAAAACCTAAAAGCAGACACGGTGTCCTTGGTGTTCGTGATGGAAAGTCTAATAATTTAGCTGCAACCACCTCAAACACAAGGTCTTTTTCAGCTCAGAGTCTGGAGTGAGGAATAACCAGTGAACCTGAGTCCTGCTGGAGATATGAGGGTTTGAGAGCTTTAATTTATGCAGGACCTTAAATACACCAGTGCAAAGATATGAGGAAAGATGTGTGGTGATGTACAAACGTGGTCCTATGCTTTCTGAGATAGTTTGAGGCAACAGGAGTGAAAAAGAAAAGATCCTTTTTTTCCAATTCTATGAATTAAAATAAAAAATGTGATTGTGATATTCTCGTTCATACAACTTCTAATGGTTTTGGGTAGTTTCATCAAATCCTGCTGTTTCTAACGTCCTCTGAAGTTACAGGACAGATGATCCTTTATTTATCAGCTCTCATACAGCTGGTTTCCAGATCTTTCTCATCTGCTGTCTGAGAGACGAAGCAGGTGAACGCTGGGTGTAGATATCTGAGCTGTTGTGAAGTAGCAGTCTGTGTGAACACTACATTAACCTCCTCCCCTGCGTGGGATCCTCCTGCAGAGCTTTCCTTCCGGGTGTGGATGTGCGGAGGAAGCCTGGAGATTCTCCCCTGCAGCCGTGTTGGTCATGTGTTCAGGAAACGACACCCCTACGACTTCCCAGAAGGCAACGCTCTCACCTACATCAAGTGAGTGGGATCAGAGAAAGAAACAGAAAAATCCTCTGCACTGCAAACTATTTACACACTGAGATGCTTCAACCACTGAGCTTTCAGCTTTAGAAGTTGGTGGTGGTGCATGATTTACACAGGTCAGTCTGCAGTTCAGAGTTTCAACAGGAGACTTCAGACTTCTCAAACAGCCTTTTTAAACGTAGTATGAACGTCCTTGTCCCAACAATTAAAAATCAACTGACCCAACTTAAACTAGATGCAAAATCTATGGGGCTGATTTTCCAGTGTTGACCATTTAGAGTAACTTAGTTACTTGGGCGAATAATGAGTTTTCTTTCTACACTTACTGTATTGGAAAAGCTCTGGTGTCAAAGTGCTTACACTCATGACTGAGTTAAATTCTACATCAGATTGTTACCCAACTCTATCTCATGACTCATGACTCACTTCCTTTGTGTGTGCCACTGGTGACTTTGTCTTACAACACTTCGTTTCCTAATTTTCTGCACACCTTAGCTCCTCCCAGCTGTTTAGCAAAGCTACAGCTTTCAACTTATACCCAGAATGCCTTTGTGACTTGTAACTGAACAGTTACTGTTGCCATGAGTGAGGAGGAAACGCAGTGTGTATGAGACCCTATTCTACATGTCAATGTCAGTGTCAGCTTTATTTATATAGCACATTTAAAACAGCCAGCAGCCAACCAAAAGCAGTCAAAACAAGTGGAATATCATTAAACAACATAACACAACATAAAAGACCCAGTAATAGTAACTGAACTCTGCCAAAGTGAACAAACGCATTTCAAGTCACATTTTAAAAGTGAAGAAGTTGTTCACAGTCTGCACAGACAGATTTTATACATTCCACAAAAATCGAAGAAAGTCTGAAAGCACCTTGTCAGCTGACCTTCAGGGTCTGAAGGGCTGATGTAGTTTAATAAAACCAGACAAGTACTCCGCTTTTCAAAGACTTAAAAACAATTAAAAGAATCTTGAAATTAATTCTGTGCCTAACTGGAAGCTAGTGAAGTGAGTAAAGTACTGGAGTTATGTGCTCATGTTTCTTGGCCCCAGTTGGGAGACGAGCTGCTGCATTTTGAAAAAGCTGCAGGCAGTTGAGCTTTAACTGATCAATGCCATCAACCAGAGAATAACAATAATCCAATACTTTTCTCTTCATCATTCAACACCCTTTTTGCTTGTGGACACCATCGTCCTTTCCATAAGTGACACTGACTGCAGAAATGTAGCCTAACAGAATTCAACACTGGTGCAGTGTAATTTTCTTACTCCTGTTTCTGATAAGAGAACAACGTGCACCAATGAAAGGATTCTTTAAGCCCATCGTGGTGTTCTTGTTTTACTCTGTGGGAGTTATTGGGTGACACTGTCATAGTTAAAAATTTGAACTCTTTCAAAAGTGTGAATGTAACACTTTGTGAAGCCTACATTACAGTAAAAACACTAAAGTTTACTGCAAAGTAGGACTACTGTGAAGTGCAGATCTCTCTCCTCATCTCGAACAAAAGAGAGTTAAGTCGCATAAAATCATCCCTCCCGGCATTTTTATAGCAGAAACTGGCAGCTGAGATTAAATATACCTGACAGGAAAAGGTCAAACATTCCTCAGACAGACACACACGAAGCATCTCTTGCAGAATGTGCAAGTTTTCTGCCAACCACAGTGAAGCTATCTGTCACATCAGAGCTGTTTAAAGTCAGAGAAGAAGCAAATAACCCTGGAGCTGTTGTCGTGTTGAGCTCAGTGCAATAAGAAGCCTTCAGGTTGACCAAGTGTTGACACACATTCTGTAAAAATCTCCACTTGGTCCTCTCAGTCTCATCTTGTTTGTCCTCACTTACAGACACACCTAGAATTACAGGAGGAGGACATTCCTGATGGAGACGTGGGGGTTTCTCTGGTGTCTGAAGGCTCCTGTGTGTCATTAGAGCTGCCTGCAGGAATGCCAGAGTATTACAGTCATTATAGTGTGTGAGCAGGTGTTTTGTGTGTGTGTCTGTGCAGGAACACTCGGCGGGCTGCTGAAGTCTGGATGGACGAGTACAAACAGTACTACTACTCTGCCAGACCGTCAGCCCAGGGGAAAGCTTTCGGCAGGTTTGTTCATCACACTTTTCTCTTTTTTTCCCAGGTTATGTGACATTTACGGGTTCTCATGTTTGACAGCATTGCTGTAAGAATTCAGTGACCTGTAAAAGCAGATGGTTTTTTGTGAGAAATTCTTATTGGGCTGAGAAACCTACAGGATAAATTGACCTGTTGCCTGTAAGAATAAAAAGGTGTGTAAATCTCCAACACATCTTTTTTCACAGTATTGTGTCAGCTTTATGTGGTTATTGAACTACGTGGTTTCTATCTGTTTTGAAGACCTGTAGATGCCTCAAAATCTAAATTGAACTTTAACTAAGATTTGGATGCATAATTTAAATTGTTGCACAACAGAAAATATAGATTTTTTTCTTCTTCTTACTCAACTATGAAGTGAGGTATTATTATTATGAAAGCTCATTTCTGCCAATTAAAACAATTAATATGAAAACTTGGCTTCATTGAGAATTGTTTTGGCCTATATCAAGTCAAAATGTTGAGATAAAAGTCAAAATTTAGAGCAAAAAGTTGAAATTTTGAGATGATTTAGTTAAATTGTGAGGGGGAAAAAGTCAATAATTTGAGAAGAAAGTCCAAATTATGGGATAAAGAGTTGACATTTTTAGATGATTAGGTTAAAATTTAAGCTAAAAGGACAGAATTTTGAGAACAAAAGCCAAATTTTTTAAGATGATTAAGGTCAATCATTATGAAAAACAGTCAAAATATTAGATAAAAGTTGAAATTTTGAGGTGATGAAGTAAACCTACAAGGATGAAAAGGCAGCAGTTTGAGATAAAAAGCTGAAATTTTGAGATGTTAAAGTTAAATTATGATGAAAAAAAAGCTGAAATTTGAGATAACCAGTCGAAAGTTTGAGCTAAAAAGTTGAAATTTTGAGATAGAAAGCTGAAATTTTGACTTTTGATTCCATAAATTTGAGTTTATATCTCAAAATTTTGACTTAATACAGAAAAAATTGCAACAAAGCCAGTTTTCATTTTTGTACTTTCAACTGGGAGAAATGGACCTCCATACATTATTTATGTTTTTTCACTGTCTTAAATTTTCACTTTAAACAGCAAAGGTGTTATATATAAATGTATAGGTTATGCAGCAACTTTGTTGTCTTAGAGGATCTTTGGGTATTTTTGCGGTATCCACAAGAGGCCGGGTAGGGGTTCTTCTTGTTTGTTTTTAAAATATGGTCATCCTTGTCAACACCCTATTCACTGTGACTTTCTCCTCATGTTCTTCTTTGTTTGATGTGTCTCTAGTATCACAGACCGTCAGACGCTGAGGCGAAAGCTGGACTGCAAACCTTTCCGCTGGTACATGGAGAATGTCTATCCTGAGCTCAGGTACCACACTCATTGAGCCACTGTCCTCATGCTTCATGTTTTCTCTTAAATCCTGCATTCAGAAAGTCTTCTTGTCCTAATCTGATTTTGTACATTTCTGAAGTGAAACAGCAATACCGAAGTAATACAACAATATTGAAGTGATCCTCTCTAAAAATTCCTTCAGGATTCATCAGCTTCTGTCTGATCTCATACTTGTGGCATTTTGTTTGTGTATTTCTTCTGATCGATTATTTCGAGTCTGAAGAGAGACAGAGGGGATTTTCAGCTTTCCTCTCCAAAGAAAAAGTGCAGCAGAATTTTTTTTCCAAGCACTTAAATCAGAAATGATCTTGCAACTCCTCTGGGTGTCATGACCCCAAAGTTCAGACCCAGTGGTCTAAATTTATCTGATGTGGATGGGAACCTCTGAGGGGGTTTGTTGCAGCTCATCCTGTCTCTCCGTCTGTATCTTCTCTGTCTCATGCTTCCAATAACTATCATGTCTTGAGTTGTGATTGTGTATATTCAAAAGGATGTGTTGTAACAGGGTGTGTTATTAAGTCACTCCATCTGTTGTTTACGGCTTTAATAAGACCTCTGATCAGACTCTTCTCCCTGTGAACGCTCCTCAGGGTCCCTGAGCAGGAAGCGGTATCCAGTGTGCTGAAACAAGGCGCTCTGTGTTTGGAGACCAGGGGAACGGATGGCGTCGGGCTGTCAGAGTGCAGGGGCAACGGAGCCAACAGGCCGCAGGCACAGGTCAGGACTCCACCACTAGGGGGAGGCTGTGAAAGTCTCAGTTATTAGTAGAACACATGAACAATGGGCCAGTTTGACTAAGTGACACTTGGTAGTGCACACACAGTTTAGGAAAATGGATTATGAGCTTAGTCAGCACAAGATTGGACTGTTAAAATGCTTGTTAGCAGCTCAATCTGACCAAGATCGGACTGAGCATAGCTCGATTCACACGTAGACGATGCTGAAGTGCAGCTGGTTTGGCAGGTCTTAGTACACCTTGGCATTCTGCAGAAGCAGATTTCAGCTGGAAGAGGTAGTCGATGACCAGAGGCCTGTACTACGAAGCTGGATGTCCTCTTATTGAGGCAACTTCAAGATTCACCCTGGATTTTCCATTTTACGGCGCTGGTTCACTTTTTACAGGGCTAAATCTCCATGGTTACTCATGCTGTATGGCTAACCTGCCCTGGTGCAGGTTAAGATCCTCAATACCAAACATTAAAGTCATTTCTTTCTTCGTCATGTGTTAACAAATTGGTATTTTCAAACCTAATATACTAATAGTAACAAAAACAAAAAAAAGGCTTGGAGGATTATCCACATAACCTCATTTGAAAAGTGTCACACGTGAGAGATGAATGCAGATAATATGACTTTCACCATAAATATAATACCACCACGAATAATAATACTACTGATTAGAATGCTCTAAAAAGCCCATTTCAAAACAAAGTTACCAAGTGCTTCACAGGCAGCTAAAACAACAAAGCAATTAATTTTCCTCTACAATCAGGTAGCAAAACATGAAAGATAAAAATAACAATAGAATACACAATAATGAGACTATAAGGTAAAATACATTTTAGTATAAAAGAAAAAGAAGAGGCTCAATCCTCATCTTTCTGACATGACAACAAAAAGTGAAAATACAGAGACTTTGAAAGGTTGACTTTATGGTAGAGCTGATGATTTAGATCGCATTAGATTGCACAGATGTTTGGGATTTCACAGCTGATTGATGTTTATCTGTGCATAATTTGATTTTGAACATCCTGTCCGTTGCCATGATGCTTCCAGAGGATGTTTCCACTTCACACAAACATAATAGGGACAAAAAGCCCTGATGTTGGGAAACTGTACCTTTTTTTACTGCTCTAAAGACAAAGCAGTCAACCAACGGGCAGTTTACGTGGCTTAAAAATCACATTTGAGTGTCAATCATAATAAAAATTGCACCAATGTTGTTGTGGATATCTTAAGACCTTACGACACATTTTAGGCCTCGTTCCTTGAGCAGGTGGCCTGGGTTTGAATCCAGCCTGTGGCCTCTTACCACGTCACTCCTCACTCCCACTACCATCCTCTTTAAGTAAAAAAAGATAGAATATTAACTACATGCTCGGTGTAATAGAGTCAGAAAATAACCCGTGATTTCTCTGACAAAGGCACATAAATATGAAAACATAAAGTCAAAGATTTATGTAATCTCAGGGTCTTTTTTTCTCCCCCTCTTCTCCACATGTTCTCCTGTTGCCAGGCTACAGCTCTGACAAACACATGTACACAATCATGTCATTAGGAGCAATACGCCAAAGATTAATCTGAGTTTGTTCATGTGAGCCAAACATTAGTCAGTGTCGGGATTTTGGCGTCATATCAATAATGATTCATACAGATTTACTGTAACTCTGCAGATATTCCCAGAAGGTAAAATGTTTACAAACTGCAACCTGAGCTGAATGCAGCTGAGAGATGGAGAAAGACTAAAGATGGTAGTGGATGTGATCAAAGCCTGTCGTGCTGAAGAAAAACATGGAAGAGATTTCTCTTTTCCAGGAAGCCCCTGATCCTTCATTTTCAGCGCACTTCTCTTGAAATCAGCTGTTGTTTCAGATTTATCATTGAAGACACTTACAATCCAGGAAGAGAAAATGTCTGCACAGGGTTTGGAGTTGAAAGAAAATGACTGGAAACTTCCACTAAGTGCAAACATAGGGAAACAAGAGAGGTGGGCACTGATGTTAAACGTGCTATTTGATCAGAATAGAAAAGAAAAGCACATCGAAATATCCTTTAGGATTCTTCATTTTGTTTTTGTTTTTTGTTTTTTTAGAAATGGGAGCTAATAGAGCCACTGATCCGACAACAGGACCTCTGCCTGGCAATTTCAGCCTTCACATCGGGGTCAAAGGTCAGGATGGAGTCCTGCAACGCAAAGGAGCCGAGACAAGTAAGGAGACATTAATCTAGCATTTTAAAAATTTACCCCACAGTTAGGGCTGCACAACATATTGTTTCAGCATCATCATCGTTATGTGAGCATGCGCAATAGGCACAAGCAATGTGAAGGGAAAAAAACAGTTTGGAGCCAAAAATATGTTTGAGCTTTCAGTTTCTGTAGCCTGTCTATGCCCGATCACATTACTCATAGATCTGAATGAGCATCTGTTTATATTCAGTATGTGACCACTTTACATGCAACAACTTGCACAGTTAGAGCATCTCAGCTGCTGTTATCAGGGTCGGACAGCGTGTAAGTGGTCAAGTGACTGAGAAAGAGGGAGCGAATGTGAGAGGAGCAGAGCAGGGATTTAGACAATCTGACAGTTTCCTTACAGTTAATATCACATAAGGTGCTTTATTTAACACTTTCAGGGTCAAAGGCAGCAGCTTCTAGATCTGTGCTTTGTTCAGCTTTGTCTTCGGTCAGAACGGACTCTGTTTGTTTTTGAGCTCTAAATCTGGATCTTCTGATTCCACATTGTATTATTTATTCCACGTCCTCCTTTCCACACCTTGTGGTTTCATGAGCTGCCGTAAAACTTGAAACAGTCATAGTTTAATTTCCAAGTAACCTGTCGCTTAAGTTTGCTTTACCTCCTGCAGAAATCACCCTTTTCTCTTTCCAAGACAGACCGCCTTCTAAAAATGCATTGTGCTTGTTCTAGAAATGTGTCTAAACATTACCTTTCATTGATTCACGTCTCTGGAAAAAGATAATTTGAGCCCACAAAAAAGGCAAAATGCAGGAGGAGGACAAACTGTGCCACAGTGTGTCTGCTCAGCCTGTGTGTGAACCACTTTCTCTCTGGCTCTGGGTGCAGCATGTTCACAGATTTAATAAATATTCCTGTAATATTATTTGGTTACGGAGGGGAAACATAAATGATGGAGCCTCTGTGCAGGAGCATTCTATTAAAAAGTCCGGCCTGATGTAAGAAGAATCACATGCAGGAAATATTACAGATCAAGATAAATAATTAACAGATATCAACATGATTAAGACTCTTTACAAACACAAATAGTGTTCACAGAAGCAGAGAGAGACAGAGGCAATTATGTGAGAGTCTGTGATCATCATTTCAGGGAGAATTCAGCTGAATAGAGTGAAGCAGGAAACTTTTAAAAAGTATCGCAATATAATTCAGGAAACTAAAATATTGCAGTGTCATTTTTCCTAATATCATGCAGCCCTTTCTAAAGTTCATTCTCACCATTTGAGAAACATTTAAAAATGTGAAAATTAGGAATAACGGAAATGAGAATAAGAGAGATGTGATAGTTTATATCTTTATACTGTGTTTTAGATTTACAGCACCGAAAGCCTGGCTATTATTTGGCTCTCAAAATAGCTGATTAATCCTGCACTGTCAGTCTCTTCTATAGCACCTCTGAGTTTTTCCAAACCATTATCCCATGTTGGACTTTGGCTGCTGGCCTGTCCTCAAAGTGCCACTCACTGAGTATAGACATGAAGGGCTGGTGAGGTCGTGACCCGGGCAGATGCTAAGCAGACCGCCTGCTCTTTCTGCCTCCATCAGAGCGACCTCGCTGCTCGGATGCAGCTCACGCCAAAAGAAGGAGAAGTTGAGTTTTATGTTACTGCAGAACACGTTCTCTCATAACTTCAGACCCCACCCTGTTCCTCACTCGCTCTGCGCTCGGTGAATGTTGAACACTCGCAGCCCGTGTGGACCCTCGCTGGCTGATTTATGACACTGAAGAAGGAATTATTAACTCAAACCATGTGTTTGAGCGTGCAGGACTCTTGCCAACGATCCTCTCATCCCTCTGCAGGCCTGTCACAATCCTCAGAGGCGTTCAGTCTGATGTGGGAGACATTTGGACTCTATGTCCTGAGTGTGAAATCCCTGTGAAAAGGAAAAAAGTCATTTATCCTCTTTAAATGAAAAGCACTAGAGCGATAACCTCTGAGAGATACAGATAGTCTTTTTGAAATATGAATACGTAGAGGAGTTTGGACATGAAAGAAACGAAGGATTCAACGATCCAAAGTGTGTGTGTGTGTGTGTGTGTGTGATCCCTCTGGGCTGTTATCCAGTTTCATTCATCATCCATCACTGATAAACCAGGAAGGTGGAGACTCCAATCCAAGCTGAATCAGCCTGAAGTTCCTCTTGAACCAATAAATACATCCAACAAAAATCGAAATGACCGAACTGAGCTGCATCTTAGAGACAGAGAACTTTGGCAACAGCTGCAGCTGTTTTTCCGTCTGTAGATCCCACGCAGAAATGCGAGGACGATGTTATAAATCAGCAAACAATCCCTTTATGAAATAAGATCATGGCCCCTGTGATTTACCTGGCTGTTAAATATGTTTACACCTGACAAACAGGGCCTGGAAGTAAACACATAAATCACCCTGAGAGTTTCTGTTGAAATTTCCACTCCTTTGCAAATATAGTTTTAAATTATTCCTAAAAGAGTTTGAATTCACTTAAAATACTTTTGGTATTCTGTTTTAGAAACATGTCCAAAAGGAAACAATTCTGATAATCTCATTATGTATTTTCTGTCATGTCATTGACATTTTTCAAATCGAAGAAAGCAGGATTAAATGGGTAACACTTAACTTAACAGGTCGGATAATTTCATTTAAATTAAGTAGTAATAAGAAAAAAATGTTGTTGTATTTCTTTGAAAATACTTCTGCATATTTTTCTAAAAGTGCGTGAAAAATAGCACATTATTTCTTTGAAATGTCTGAATTCAGCTGTAAGCAAGTCACAATTGGTAAGTGATTTTTCAGATGTCTTTGAAATTTCCTCCTCTGAATACATTTATTGAGTTAAAATTTCATAGGAAATTACTGAAGGACACTGTGGACCTGATTTCATATTACTCAAAATGTACTCAAGAAATTGGTAGCTATTTATCACATTGACGTTGAGATAATTCTCCATTCATTTTGTGGTGAATTGTAATTTAATGTAAATGAAATTATTTTCTGATTGTCACCAACTTACTTAAAAATTAGTGGCAGTTTCTGAGAAAATGGAAAAATCAGTCACTTACTAATTGTGACTTGCTCACAACTCAATTTGGACGTCATTATAGAGAAATCATTTTCACCCAGTTCTCAGAAACTTTAGGAGTAAATTAAAAAAAATAGTAAAAAAGATTTTCTAATTAGTTTTAACTACAATGAAATTTGCAGACTTGTAAAGTAGATCCTTACCCTGAAATGTTATTCATCAGTAGCTTTGACAGAAGTTCTAACTGCTGTTCTAACATTCACATTTGAGACCTTCACACACACACACACACACACACACACACACACACACACACACACACACACACACACACTCAGTGAAATCTTAAATGTAATATTTCAATACTTCTGGTTTCATGCTCACACTTAAGGGCAAAAAATGCGCAGCTCTCTCAGAGATTAACTGCACAATCATGTCTTGGATTCTGCACTTGGCTCCATTTCTGCTGTTGCATCAAGTTCAACTCAATTTAATCAGTAAGCCAATAAATTAAGCTCTTACACCTGCTGAGTTAAAGAAAGGAGGTTCATAGAGAACACACTCTCACCCTCTCTACTTCAGTCTCATGTTTCTATTTAGACTCGCTCTGGCACTTTTACCCACACTGACCGACCCCGGGGGGAGTCTCTGCTGAAAGAAAATCAGATTTAAAGAAAACAGAAGAATGATTTCATGATGTTTGTGTAAGAGAGAGCTGGAGTTCACCTTATGAGAGAGTCCTGTGAATGATTAGTGGGAGGGTGAGGGAGTTCAAGTGATGTAATGATGATCGTAAATAGACATTAAGAAAAAGTACAACCTGTTTTTTAACTGTAATCCACAAATTTGTTGTCATGAATACTTCAGTACACCATGGCTTCACTCATGACCAATTTTTATGATGAACATTTTATCAGCTACACCAAACGATCCCTCCTGTTGGTTTGATGGCACGCTGCCGTGCGCCTGCAGCTGGCAGCTCGGTGATTTTTCCACTGAGAGTTCAGCGAGTCAGTCATTCATTCATGTGATCAATGTTAATGCAGCTCTGACTCAGTCCATTACACTGGACTGACATGAACCTGCTGTGTTGATACATGGAGAGAAACACCAACCTGAGAGTTTCCTTTGAGGCATCAGACAGGTGATCGCATGGTTTTCTGAGGTAACTATATTCTAAAAACTCAATAAGAAGAGCCCCTACTCAAAATAGATCATGCAAAAATACCCAGATATCTTTATGGAGGACAAAGTAGCTTCATAATCCCTACATTTATTTCAAACACTCCTTTTCTGTTTGAAGAGAACATTTTCTGTAATGTAAACATAAGAAATGTATTTAAGGCCATTTCTGCCCCACAATGAAACTGGTTTTAAAGAGAATGCTTATTCTTTTTTTTGGCACACATAAGGTCAAAGGACAAGATTAAAAAGTAAACTTTTGGTAAAAATCAAATATTTCAATATTTTTGTCTTGATTTCGACGACTTATCTCAATATTGTGACTCTGTTGTCTAAAAACGTTTAATTTTCATCTCAGGAATTTGACTATTAAGTTCAAATTTTGTACTTCTGTTGCTCATTATTTTTACTTTTTATCTCAAAATTTTGACTCTTTGGTCCAAATTTTGTCATTTTGCTTCGTAACTTTGACTTTTCGGCACAAAAATTTTATTTTTATCTCAAAATTTTGGCCAAAATATCTCAAAATATTGACCTTATAGCTCTCAATGTGACTTTTCATCTTAAAATTTGACTTTTATCTCAATTTTTGACTGTTATCTCAAAATGTGTACTTTTTATATAAGAACTTTAACATTCTGGCACAAATTTTTTAATTTTGATAATGATTTTGACTCTTTTTTCTCATAAATTTGACTTTGTAACTCAAAATTTCCCTTGTTTTCTAATTTTAACGCTTCATCCCAGCATTTTGGCTAAAATATCTCAAAATATTGACTTTGTAGTGCTTGTGTTTCACTTTTTATCTCAAAATTTAACTTGTTATCTCATAACTGACTTTTTATTTTAACATTTTAACCTACAGCTTAAATTGTACTCAATTCAGGCAAAAAAAAAAATCTCAATGCCTGTCACAACCACAAGGAAAAGAGGGATACAAACTAACTTGGTGCATCACCATTTCAGCATTTGTACCACCACAAAGGAGGACATGTCTGGTCAAATAGGGAATTTGGTCTCCCCAGTTTTTCACTCTCTCTCTCTCTTTCTCTCTGCAGAAGTGGAAGCCCAGAGGGTCGGCCCTGCAGCACATGGTCAGCGGCCTCTGCCTGGACAGCCAGACCCCATCGGGCCCTCCAATTATTACACAGTGTCGCCCCCAGGTGGCCGGCCAATCCTGGGAGCCACAAATCATCACCTGAGCCACAGCAGATTGAGAGGAGAGGAGGAGAGGGGGCGTGAATCTGGAGCCAGCCTGCAGGAGGGCTCACTCCTGCTGGTTGTCGTTCTATCGCTGAGTGAAGGAGTGAGAGCTGAACTTCTGTGATGTCACTTTTAAGATCCTCACTGGAAAACGTTCAACGGCCTTTTTGAGCAAACATGGAGGTCTTTGTGTACAGTGCTCCATCCTTTCAGGATCTTCTACGTAATCTAAGCTTTTCACTGAAACTGTTGCACATCTCACCTTTCATTTCTGTATTCTTCCTGGTCAACGTTAGTTTCATTAAGCAGTAGTAAGGATTACCTCGAGTGCATACTGTTCTGTAGCAAACATTTGGAGGTGCGCCTGACCGACTCTGAGTGGAAGCCGCTGCTCGTCTGGTTGCCTGATTTAAGGTGGAGGCATGTCAGATGACTGTGTGGACCGGAGCAGCTTTATGTATAGCCAACTTTAATCTGAGCTCTTCTTTTTAATGCAGTCTTGAAGACACCATGCAAAGCACTGTCAGGAACATTATTTATTGTTTTGCATGGTCAGACCCAAAGAATGTTTTTTTTCTGTCTCTCTACAAAGTTTTATGTAAATATTTGAAGCAGATAACAGCCTGGTTTTGTGCAAAGTATTCTATATGTTGTTTGAAAAATAAAATGTGGTAATAAAGGAATCTATGCGGTAGCTTTGTTTTCCTTGTTTATATGATATTTTGCAAGGGTGTGTCTCTTTAATGCTATTTTATTGTGTTGCACTGTGTTTACAGGACAAAGATGAAAACATTCCCACTTTTATTGTTGGTGGAATATCTTCTTTTCCATACTTTATCATGTTGAATACAAATAAAGTAAAGACAGTTAAATACCAGTACAGCCTGGCCAAAAAATAAAAATAAAAATGGCACCCAAAAAAACATCACACACTCTACTATTTTGTTGAACCATCCTTAGCTTTGATTGCAGCACACATTCACTGTAACATTGTTTTGATAAGCTTAGATAAGCAACCCCTGATCATAGCACTGCTCCCACAAGATTGTACAGGAGCCACACGGTATGATGGGTGCATCACCTCACCTGCCTCTCTTCGTACCCTGATGCACCCATCACTCTGGAACGGGGTAAATCTGGACTCATCAAACCGCATGACCTTCTTCCATTCCTCTAAATTCCAATCTTTATTCTCCCTAGCAAACTGAAGCCTTTCTTCTTCCTTTCACTATTAAACATACACCTGAGTTCTACTGTTGATTTGCTTTGATTCGATTTTGTCAAACGTTAAAGTGATTGCTGATCCCGATCAGTCAGAATTTTTTTTCGGACCACATTTCTTCCTGGAAGATGACGGTGCCCCACCATACTTCCGGTTTATTATTATGCGTTTGGTAGTTTCTGCATCAATCTCTTTAGATGTTTTCTCTGCTTGATGCTAATGATTTGACCCTTCTGAAACAGACTAACATCTTTTCCACGACCACAGGTTGTGTCTTTCTTTGTGGTTGTTGAAGAAATGAGAAGCTACTCATCTTATCAGTTGGGGTTAAACAACATGTTGCCAACTGAAAGATTATTGTCCATGCAGTAATTATCCAATGGGAGGCTTGTAATCAAATCCTGGTGGCAACTTTTCTTTTAGGTCAAGCAATGTTGGTTATTATTTTTCATGTTCTGGAAAACAGAAGTAAATATAGGCAGAGAGGGGAGAAAGAGAAGCAGAAACTGATAATTATAACCACAAGCTGCATTAAGCAGGCACTTGGCTTTGTGTGTCCATTAGGGCGTGACAACTGCTGCATGTGCACAAGTCCCACCAAACTAACAAACTATTGCATGTAGCACTCGCAGCATGTGTGGCAAGGGCTGCCTCAGCAAAAAGCCATGATTTCCTGTTGCCAGTAGTGTACGCCTCTCTTTGATAGGGAAAAAAGACAAATGTGTTCTCAAAGCTGTGACACTGAACGTGTGTGCATATTAGTGTTCATCCAGGATTTTACTCAAGAGCTATTCAGGTTTGTATACTGGTGAAAAAAATTATCAACTCTGATTGCCTACCCTGGCCACAGCCATTGAATCACAAAAAATTCTTCCATAACTTGTTATTGTCAGTGTGTCTCGTATACAATGCAATATTTCCTTCCATCATGAATTGAGTATTTCATCAAATGTATTTCTTTATTCTATGAAACCTGTGTTATTTGAACACATCTTTAAACTATTAAAATATAACATGTTTTTTTGTGTTTTGGTTCCTCAAACCCCCAAAATGTCAGGTGGTGCAACCGTCCTGACAAGTATCCACAGTAATTAAACTCTAAAAATTGAATGTCAGTTATTGTAAATGGAAATTAAAAATACAGTGGCATTATTTTATGCTTTAACCTTTTTAAATAAAATATTCTTTGCAAATAAAAAGAATTTTAAAGCTGTTAAAAAACTTTTGTCCCGTAATTTTCACCTTGTCAAATGTCAGGGTGGTGCAACCGTAACATTAGACTTTTATTTTAAAGTGAAGAGAATAAAACAGGAAACAGGAAACTGCATCAGCCAGAGGAGCCCAAATGACATTTGTGACCAAGTGGAAAAGTTTGTAGATTTCTCTGAAATACTGATAAAAAAGGTTTTTTTCAGTTCATTGGTGACTGGAACAATTTCCATGTCAGGTGGTTCAACCAATGTAATAATGTGAAATGTTATTTTAACATCAAATTATTTATCTTATTCACAAATAAAAGAAATGAAACACACAAAATGAAAATGTATGAGTCACTAGACACAGACACTTGAGAGATACTTGCCAATAATTTCACACAGAAAAAATAACAGGAACATATAAATATATTTTCATATATTTGGTTGCGCCACCTGACATTTTTGGGTGCTCAAATTAAAAATACTAAAAAATAATGAACTGAAAAACTTTGAAATGTTGGTCATCTGCTGAAATCTGTTAGAAAACATAATTCTTTTCTCAGAAATATGTTTTTATCCATTTTCAAAGAACTTTTTGTCTTTTTGTCATTGACCCATACACAGATCTAATTTGGAGATAGTCCTGAAAAAAAAGGTGGGTGGAGCTCGCTCACATAGCTGCGTACCATGTGAATTGTCAAAATCAGACATTTCACTGTAATTTCTGAACATCCTGTTCTAAATTCACTGTAGTTGAGAGATGTTTTTGTAGGTGCAGGAATGATAGTTATCTACAAAAAAGTTCAGGCCTGTAACCAAAAGCCATTAGTTGGCAAGGCTGATTCTTCAGTGTATAGGGGACGTTGTGGAACATGTATTGTTACAAAAACACTGCAGTCATAAAACTTCACAGGGCTTTAATTTTATGCAAAGTTTGGTAAGTGTTAGAGAGCATGTGGAAGGGACAGAATTTTAGGTTAAAGAGGCTAAATAAATTATAATGCTAAAGATTCCAAGAAGAACTGGCAGGTTACTTAAGGGTTCTTGGTGGCCCTGGGTCAGTTTTTGTCCCCGTCATACAGTCATAACTGGACACATCTGGGGTATGTTAGCCCCCCCCCGTTCATGTTCGTCCATCTATTTTCTTAACCATCTATCCTGTTCAGGGTCGCGGGTGGCTGGAGACCACCCCAGCTGTTATTGGGCGAGAGGCAGCCTGGACTGGTTGCCAGTCAGCTGCAGGGCTGACATATAGACAAACAACCATTCACACACACTCACACCTATGGGCAATTTAGAATAATGAATGAGAACATACAAACTCCACACAGAGTGGGGCCAACCTTGCCCAAACGGGGGATTGAACCAGTGACCTTGCTGTGAGGCTGCAGCACTGCCTGCTGCACCACCGTACAGCCCATCTATGTTCATAAAAGCCACATATCAGCTAATAAATTCACAGCTTCAAACACAGGAGAGAATATATTTAGGTGCGTCAATATGTTTGTTCAAAGAGGTAGGAACATATGAAATATATACCCATTCTGTCAGCAATCATTTTGAAAAGCACAACTTTTATGTTTTAATTGCTGTTAGCTTTGATTGGGTAATCTGTCACTTCAGTAAATACATCAGTGAATCAGTGAATGAATCCTCAAAACTTTTGCCTTACCCTGTCTTGCAATTAAGAGCTGCTCACTGAATTTGAATATAGCATTAAGCTCATTTACTGAGGTTGAAGCACAAATACCACACTTAATAATATTCCCTTACCTCTTTAAGTCCTGCAGTGAGAATGTTAATGAAGTGAAGCAATATTTGTCCATTCTTTTCAACCTTAATTTAACCAGGAAAGCCTGTTGAGATCAACAAACTTGCCTTAAGGAGCAACAAACATAACAAATACATAAACAATGCCTCACAAATCGACAACATATTAACTGAAACCGATTTTAAATGAATAAATAGTGATGGGAAAAATAAGCGCACCTGCATCATGTTTCTGAATTTATACAAAAAGACCACAAGAGGGCAGAACATCCCCACAGTTGATGAAAAGCTTCTTAGTCACATTTATGACTCTCTGGCCTTCACCGGGTGATGGATGAGTGTTTGTTGTGAAAAAGGGGCCGTAAAGAAGACTGCATTTGAGATAATTAAGAATAAAAGAGGACAGGCCGTAAATAAAGGTCAGATAGTCAGTGTTTGTGCCTGAGAGATTCACAGCTGAAGTATTGTTCACAGAATACTTTAACTTGTAATCATCAGCATAACAGGCTTGACAACTTTGTTAACCTGAGGTTTTTTCTTTGTTAGCTTTGAAACCTTGTAGGCCACAAGACATGCCACAGTGCAGCTTAGTAGGCCTCAAAACTATGTCAGGAATGCAACTAAACTCTGATAAACTCCTGGCCTTTTAGAGGGGCCAAGGTTTCGTCATCAGGGGCAGTGAGGGTAAACACATCATGTGGAGCAGACGCTAACACATGGTCAGAGAACAAGACATTAGAAAAGTTAAATATGAAACAAAGAGACTGTGTTTAGAATGTGATGGCAGGACAGACCTTAAAACAAGTTCCTCCTCTGTCTGACAGCAGTTTTTACATATCGGGCAGAGATAATGAAGAATATATCAGGTGCTGGACACCAATGAGGAAATGTAACAAAGTAGATTTAATCAAACACTTCACTCATGCTTTTCTGCAGCACACACCTCATATTTCACTCCCCATGTTTCAGGGGTACAAGTTACTCTAACAATTACTAATTGAAGATCAACATCAAGCAGAAAACATTGCACATATTCAAAATGAATACATCTAAAAACAATGTAGCTTCACATTGTTAACACAAGTCTCTTCTGCTTAAGTAAGTTTTTCCCTAACCAGTGTAAATGTTACAAAGTGCTGTACTCATAGTGGACTACAATAGGGTAAGGCTGACTCTTACCTCTCTCTTGTTATTATCTGTAGTGTTTGGTAGCTTGGGACACAAGGAAAAATCTTCTTCCATGAAGATTTGACCTGGCAAGCGTAGGGTTGCTGGTTCAAGTCCTAGCAGGGACCAAAAATTGTAGATTGGCTGAAAACTGAAGAGGTGTCACCACAGTTTCCTGAGCAGTTGGAGGTGCCCTTGAGCAAGGCATCCCTAACTGCTCAAGGTGCACACTGATGGTCCAGCTCTTCCACTCTGCACTCTCCATTAGTGCATGTTTGTGTGTCGAAATAGTGCAGCTCATTCAGAGTAAAACAATATGCAAAACTGAATAGACTTTTTGACCATTTTGCCACCATGCTCTTATTTTTATTGCTACTTCTTGCCATTTTTACCTCTTTTTAACACTTCAATTTTTGCTCTCCTAAAGGTATTTAAAAAATGCTGCTCTAGTAAAATTCTGGTATTCTGACACATTTAGGGTCAGAGAAATATTGCACTGTCTGGGATTAGAATATTGCTGCAGGCCATATTGTAATTTGATGTAATTTTTAATTAATTGCCCAGCCCTATTCCAACCCAAGGTCTCTGCTCTAGCGGCTTTTGATTTTGCAAATACTGACTTTTTCCTTAAACTGTACCAATTTATCTCAATCCACTGTGATTGATCTTTTGGAAAATCAAAAAGTGATTGATTGTCTTGTTGTTTACGTCTGGCCCTCATCAATAGTTCACTGATAATTTGCATAATTTAGTTTTCACATGTTTACTTATCCAAGCTGATATGACAAAGAATCTCAGAAATGTACAGAAGAGGATAAGGACCACTGACAAGGAAAGTTCTAATTTGTACATGAATGAGTGAGTGAGTGAATGAATGGATGAATAAAAGAATGAATGAATGAATAAATGAACGAAAGAATGAATAAATCAAAGAAAGAAAGAAAGAAAGAAAGAATGAACGAATGAATAACTCAATAACGTTTTTTCTCTCAGAATTCTGAGTTTAAAGTTACACTTCTTAGGTAAAAGGTCAGAATTCTGAGATTAAAGGTTGGCTAATGGCATGCGCATTGAACGAAGGTGATACTTAAAAAAAAAGAACCCCAGAATTCTCCAGAAAAGGTCAGAATTCCGATTTACATCTTAGAATTCAGACTCTAAATTCATTATTCTGACTTTAATCTCAGATTTCTAACTGAAACCTCTTAGGACCTGAATATTTGTCTCCTGTGCATTTAAAAAAAATCTTTCCTTGCTATCTGAGATCAGTAAGACCTAAGTTACATAAAAATAAACTTGGTCTTTGGGCAGGATGTTACGTTTTTAGCGTTAGTAGTTCGCTACTAGTTTACAGTTATAATCGCTATTGCTCATCATAACTACATTATTTTTCTCACCGAAATTGGTGAAAAGGGGTGACATCACCAAAAGATGACGTGGGAAATTTCTCTAAATGTAGCTGAAAGACTAAAGTTTAAAAAAAAAATCAAAAAAAAAAAGGAGTTTCAAAGGTCTGAAAGGCAGAAATGTAACGTCCATATACGTGAACGCCAGGTCTTAAGAGGTTAAACTCAGAAGTCTGACTTTAATTTCATCAATTTTGATCACAAATTAAACAACAAAAAAAAAAAAAAATTATTGGACCTTATTTTTTCCAGTGGTCCTCACCCGCTTGCGTAGAAATGGGATGCTGCTGATGTCTAAAAACAATCAGAGCGTGTCCAGTTTGATCCAGGTCGAGCTGTCAATCGTGTATCGATCACCTCCGATGTGCGGGCTCCGGCCAATGGGCTCCGGCGGAGGCGGTCCGTTGCTAAGGAGGAAGTTTGGTTGAGTCTCCGCGTAGCAGCCATTCAGCGGCGGTGTCTGAAGCGATTGGACTGAGAGCGTCTCCCGCAACACTTTCTGTGGAATTTGAATTATTTTTGGCACAGCACGGCTCGTGATACACAGGTGACGGCTTTAAGGGGGAATCTTCCGGATCGCAGCGGTGATCACAGGTATGTTTGAAGCACATGTCCCGGTTTGTTTCCTCCCTCCTGCCCGGTAGGTAACGCTCGTTAGCTCCAGAAGCTAAGCAGCACTAGCCTGTGTGTTTTCGGATGCGGCACAAGCAGCTCCGGCTGTTAGCTCTCCTCACACCCGATTTCATGGCTTCTGGGTTAGCTCGCTTTGCTACCACGACATGAAATGTGAAGAAAGCTGGATGAAAGGCTGTGATACTGTTCACCATCCCCCAGGAGATGCTGGGAAAAAAACGCACCTCCACCGGGTGAGCTAACAGGTTAGTTAGCTAACGTGAGTGAAGCTCAACTTACCTGGTCAACTTCAAGAGACGGACGTTACTCAGCAACCTGAGCTAAAAGGATGGAAAAGCTACCAGCTAGCAGCACCATTTGGCACAAAACTTTCAAAACCTTCCATATTTCTCGTATAACACCCGTATTTCTACTATAAAGTGGCATTTATATCTGTTTTATTTGTAAATAGAGCACTTCAACATTGACAACCTATGTCAGAAATTACATCTGAGACATCCTTAAGCTAATTTCCATGTACAAGACATTATTTACAGGCTAGAATTGAAATATCCACACTGTTACCAAACAGCACTGACAAAAATAGAAATCAAAATAAGACACATGATACACAGTGACAGGGAGGAGTACATCAGAACACACATACACACACACACACACACACACTCACCAGCAACAAGTAAGATCTGAGTCAAGTTTCAAACCAGGATCAAGGAAGTTGAGAAGATATTTTTGGGGTTTGTTTTTTTAGTTTCACTGCAAAGCTGCCATGACTTGTCTTGCAAAGAAATTGTCTCCAAATGATGAGGATGTTATTGTAGATTATATTGACTTCTTAGAGTAGAGTAGAGGAGAGTAGAGTGGATGTCAACACAACATTAGAGATCGCAGAAACCATTTAAAGTGCTCTACATCGGACAAAAATTTGAATGTAATAGAGGTTTGCAGATGCGCTTAGTTGTCAAGATGAAACAACATGAGATGCTGGGGTCATAGAAGCAAGATCTGTGCCACCAAAACAACTCTAGTAGTTGACCACTAATGAAAAATGATCCTTTGCAAATGAGTTACACCGAGACCAACCTAGGAAGCAAAGTTGATCATGTGTGCATAGTAGACTGGGCAATTGATTTCTTAGATTAAATCGCATTATGGCCTGCTGCAATATTCTGTGTCAGAATACCAGATACATAGTTTTGCAGCAGGTATCTTATGCTCTACACCAATGTTACTCAACCCTGCTCAACCAAAGAGCAAAACTGTTGGAAACTACCATTGCCAGAGCAGCATACTTAGTGGTGAAAAAAGGCAAAAACTGTAAGAAGTGGCAAAAAAAATAATTTAATGTTGGCAAAAATGGTGAAAAAAGGGCAAAAATTGGGAGATATTTTGAGAAATGATCAGAAAGTATCAAAACTTTTCAGAGGCCTGACATTTCTGTTCAAATTGCCCTTCTTTATGATGCTTGTGTAATATTCTAATTTTTCCTGGGTTTTCATTATCTGCAAGCAATAATTATTGACATTTCATTTTCATTTTCTAAATAAACAATAGGGTTCCTTTTCTGGATCTTTTTTTGTTTTCCAAAAAAAATCCTACTTTTCCCCCTCATGTATGTGTTTTATAGAATCTAATTTCAACTAGTTATTAAAAATAAAGGAAAACTTGGCTTTGTTGATATTTTTTGCCCAGATTAAGTCAAGATTATGAGAAAAAAAGTTTGAAATTATGGGATGAAAGGTCAAAATTTTGAGATACAAAGTCGAAATCACGAGATTCATGTACTCCAGCTGGTATTTTTCTTCCTGCAACCCCTAATGAGAATAAGAATCATCTCCTTCTCATCAACAAATCTCCTCAATCATCAGCAAAGCAATTGTTATCAACAAAACACTAGATGACACAATAAATGACAACGACAATATAGGGAAAAATAATCGCTATCAAATTATTTTTGCTAATGGTTGAACCCCAGTGCACAGTTCTTTATGATGAACTCCAATCTTACCTCGAGCTCAGCCACTTTGATAATATGTGCACGCCCGTCACAGTTTTCACATATTGTTTGTGTCTTGTCTGTCTCTCTGCTGCTGTTTGTTGATTTCACTGCCCCAAAATGCTGCCAAGCGGATGAATGAAAAGCTGGCATCTTGCATGCTAATTTCTTAGTCCAACGTCAGACTTTGTCAGGCTGGCTACAGCTCTGAAATTTTGTGGCAGCCTCTCATCTAGGTGAGAAATATTGTCACTCTTTAGAATTGATCTTGTCACACCCCTGAGGTATACTCTTGAACAATCAAACATCAGTTGATTAGTCTTCTTCTTCTTCATGAGATTTATTAGATTTATTATTCAGATTTTGAGAATCCTCATGCTTCACTGACAGCTTGACTATCTTGTCTCAGGTAAACAATACAGTCAGAGGTTTGTATTTATTGCTGTAAGGTTTGGCGACTTGGCAAGTTTGTAAAAAAGCATGTGGTTTATATAAAGACAGCTGCTCAGACGTTCACCGCCCAGCCACATGGCAGGTTGATTCCCCTGCAGATATAAACTGTGACTCACAGCCTTAACATTTTTGTGAGGTGTGATAGTGTGTCCTAGATTATCGTATATGGAAATGAGAACATCGCTAGACTTTCAGCTAGCAGTGACAGAGTTTACTTCTTGGAGCAATCGCGCGTTGAGCAAGAGATTTCCATCTTTGATCAGATAACAGGCAGTGGTCACATTACCGTCCACATGCTGACTTTACAAAGATAGCTGCGTGACGGATTGTGTTTGATAGCAACATACAGCAAAACATCCCACTGAATGGACACTAACCTTATTTGGTTGCTCTTATTATCCACAATTGTTGATGTATTATGGTTTCATGAGAGCTGATGATGAGGTTTGTGATCTAAAGCTCAGTAAGGCAAGTTAAGCACATTTCAGCAACAAGGCATTCAAAGTGCTTCACATATTAGCATAACACATGGAAAGAAAACATTTTGGTTCAAGCAAAAAAATCACATGAAATAGAATAAAATGATAAGAAGGAAGGTAATAAAACACTGCCTGGCCAAAAAAAAAGTCATCACCTGGATTTAAAAGCAAATAGGTACAAGCCTCCTATTGGATAATTACTGCATTTTTCAGTTGGCTACAAGATTTTTAAATCCAGCTGATGAAATGAGTAACTTCCCATTTTTTCAACAACCATGGAGAAAGACACATCCTGTGGTTGTGAAAAAGATGTTAGTCGGTTTAAGAAGAGTCAAATCATTGACATCAAGCAGAGAAAACATCTGGGGGGACTGGTGCAGAAACTACTAACACACAAATATGCCAACTTTTTTTTTAACTTAAATGGTAAAGAAAAGCCTTACATCAGGCTTCAAAACCTCAATCCAGCAAGTTAACCTTGGACATTTTTGCCTGTAAAAGAAACTGAAACTGAAATCAAAGCAATTGCATTTATTTGTTGGGTTTTAGGATTTTTGGATGTTTGCTAATGATGTTCTTTCTTTGGGAGCAAATTTGATGTGTGAACCAGACAAAGGAGCGGAGTGATATGAGAGTTTTTTTCCCCCTTGAAATTCTGCAAGTAACTCATGGCTTAGCTCATGTCGCGGAATGAGGGAGTGCAAGATTGGCTATCTGCCTCCCAACCCACTGTGCGAGTCTGTCAGCTGTTAGAGAGAGGAGGAGAATGTGAGAGTTCGTATCTGTACGAAGCTTTGTGATTCACTCTGTGGGAGAAACCAGCTCTACTGTCAGCAGCTTGCCCTGTTTTCTAAGGAGAGGCCTTTTTCTTGGCAGTGATTTGTGCATGTGAATGCTGAGTAGTGATGCAACATGGGTAGATAAACTCACCGTGTGATGACGATGCAATCAAAGGGCTTCACTTTTGTCCCCTGATAGCAGCGAGGGGTTGTGGAGCCGGCTGTAGCTGATGGTGAAAGCAGGAGTGAATTTCCAAGTAAGCGTAGCTCCTGGCTCAGTGTTAACTTAATAGATATGACAGGAGATATGTCTGCCTCAGTGTGTCTGTTCCCTCTTATAGCATCAAACACCACATCACAGTCCTTTGTCTGTGACCATCTCCTGGCAGCTCACCTCTCAGTTTAATCCTCATTTTGGCTTCAGCTCTGATGTGGGCTATCGAACATGCAGGCTGCTGCTGTTGTCATCTACAACCCATGCTTTCTGTCAACACCACTGCTCCTGTGAAGTGTGGGCACACTGAGCATATTTGGAGTGATTGAACAAAATGCTCAAACGTTTGCTTATTCAGTTAAAGTAGTGTGGGAAGGTGAGAATAAGGATGTGTAAAGTCAGGTGCACAGAGATGCCTCAGATCTGGTTCCTATTTGAGCTACAGCAGCTGAATGAATGAATGAAGCCGGGGTTGTTTATATCAGAAGTCATAGTATGTCTTCATAACAGTAAAACAAAGACACTCACAAGGCTGGTAGATAATAAATACATCATGAGGAAGTATTGTTATATGCCCACCCTGACCTCCATGGGCTGTTACTCATGATGTCTGACTGTGTTTTTCATAAACAAACCAACTCATAACACATTTATCATAAGTCAGTTAAAGGGACAGTTCAAGGTCTCTTTGAAACCAGCTCGTTTCTCTGCTTTTAGTACTTTGCTGATCATATCCCGTTTCTGTGAGTGGTATTATTGAGATAGTTTCCACCTGCTGCCTTTTAGCTGGAACTGACTGTGAATTTTTGCATGGAAAATGTAAACACCAGCTCTGACTGTTTCATTCTGTAATCAGTATCATCTGATGTGATTCCATAGCAACAGAGAAAGAATAAAAATATATCCATGATTCTTATACTGTAGGTCTGGTTTGCTTTGGTTGTTGCGCTCCACAGTATTGTGGAAAAAATGATATTGAGATATTTTTAAAGTTTATTGCCTCTCTCTGTTCAGCTGAATTCTCCCTGACTCCCTGAAATGACAATAACAGACTCTCACCTAATTACCTCCATTTCTCTTTACCTACATGAACAATATTTGAGTTTGCAAAGAGTCTTGATCATGTTGATATCAGTTGAATTTTGATATGGATCTTTAATGTTTCCTGCAAGGGATTCTTCTCACATCAGGTCAGACTTTTTAATAACACGCTCCTGCACAGAGGTTCCCTAAATTAAGTTTCCTATGCTACCAAATAATATTACAGAGAAATGTATTAAATCTGTTAACATGCTGTGCTCCTCCAGCCTGAGTGTCCAGAGCCTGATAGACACAGGCTGAGCAGACACACAGTGGCTCACAGAGTTTGTCCTCCTCCTGCATTTTGCCTTTTCAATGAAAAAATTGTAACGAGCCATTTCCAGTACAAGCTGGGGTATAAAAATGTAAACTTGCGGTTATTGTGATTAACATATCACCGTTTTCAGTATTATCGTGACACATTTTTAAAAATATGTTCAGTATGTTCAGAAAGCACTGATAGACCTATAGGGGAAAGGGTCTGCTGTGTCATATTGAATCCTATGAAGTTTTCCACCTGGGAAATAAACTTCTCCTTGTCTATGGTGTCAGATTACGTCTGGGTCTCTGACCTGCTGATGATTTCTGGCTCTAGGCCACTGAGTGACGCAATTTTGATTTACAAGGATGAAATTTAAGAACACGAGCAAGAGCACAGTGTTTTATTTTGACATGACAGGATGCTCTGTTTCCCTTTTACTGTTTGGTACGATCTGCTCTGTATAGATAGATGCACTTCTGCAGCACACTTTGGCAAAAATAAACTCGCAGTGAAACAGCTGTGAGATGCTGTCGGTGGCTCACGGCGCAGATATTACACAGTGTGGGCTGAGGGAATGCTCTGATTGAAAAGAGTGGAAGCTACGTGTAGCGTAGTGCGCCGTCTTCGTTCTGCGGCCTGCGTTCTGCGGCCTGCGTTCTGCGGCGCAGGCACTTTATGTGTGATATAGGGGTGAGGGATGATAAATGTCCGGAACGCTGTCGAGTCCTCCTTCTGCCATGATTCAATTTCTAATCTCAATAAAGTTTAAATGAAAGTGTAGGCTCCACAGTGTGCCAGAGCGGCTAGTGTGGGAGATTCTGATCGAGCTGGGAACGCAGTTTTTGAAATGACGACGAAATTGTTATTGTCAGCGTTTTTATCAGGGTTTACTGTTACACCCATCATTGTTACATCCCTACTACAAGCACAATGCATGTTGTGAAGAGAAAAAGGGTGATTTCTGTAGGAAGCAAAGCAAACTTTAAGCATTGGTTTACCTGGACATTAAACTACAACTCTTTCAACTTTTATAGCAGGAATCCTTCGACATGGGAAGGAGGATGTGAAATGTGAAATAAACAATAAAATGGGTGATCAGAAGAATATAGAGCTCAAAACAGAGTCTTTTCTGACTGAAGACAAAACTTAACAAGGCACAGATCTGGAAGCTGCTGCCTTTAACCCTGAAAGTGTGAAACAAAGCACCTTTTGTGATATTAACTATAAGAAAACTGTCAGATTGTCCAGATTGTCCTGCTCTGCTCCAATCGCATTCACCGCTTCCTCTCTCTCTGTCGCTTGACCACTCACGCTGCATGTCACTCTGCTGACCCTGATAACAGCAGGTGAAGTGACAGAGCTCTGAGATGGTCCTCTAACTGCTGGGGGTTGTTGCTTGTAATGTGGTCAAATATATTTGGATGCTCATTTAGATCTATTAGTAATGAGATTGGACGTAGACAGGCTGCAGAAACGTAATTGAAAGGCTCAAATATATCGTACAACCTTGTGATATGAATATTGGACATCCGTGTATCGCAATGACGATACTTAAACTATGTATTGTGGAGCCCTATTTGACATCACATACAAAGGCATCAGTGTTACATGAGTGAAAGTAAGAAGTGACTCATCTGAGTCAAAGTTAAGTGGAATTTGTGTTGACATTCTGCTCTGCCAAAAGCTGTAACCCTATTGGGGTTATGAGTTACCAAAACACAGTCTGGTGGCACATCACAACTTCATTATCATTATTACCTCAGACAGTCCTGTATTAGAATTTGACAGTGTGAGTCAGGGTGAATTGTGTACAGAAACAAACCTTTCAGCAAACTTTTCTGCAGGGGTTGGAGAAATAAACAATGGCAATATCAAGCAACTTACTCATCTGCTGTTACACATTTGAATCTGTAGCTTTGCATCATTCTAAAGAAGGAATACTGTACTCACTTGTAGGATCCACACACACACACACACACACACACTGCTCTCTGTACTGAGCAGATTGGGACTTGATCCAAGAGGGACACTGTGAGAAGATTCAACCAGAGGGGAGCTTTTAGAATCAGGATCTCGGATGTGCAGCTGACCCCGTTTCGACATAAGTAGCCTAAAATAGGTTTGTGTGGCTCCGCAGAGTAGGATTGAACTTTGTTTGATGTGTTTGTTGGTGAGCAGAAGTGTTGTGTTATCC
>RPOG01004962.1:0-37915 GCA_008086565.1 Thalassoma bifasciatum | reverse complement strand
AAAGTTTGTTTATTTATTTAATTAACACAAGAGAAGTTTTTTGACTTAACCTGAGGATTGGGAACTGGTCAGAAAGAAATCTGTGAGTGTAAAGAGAGGGTACATCTGTAGCATGTGACTCACAAAAGTTCTTAAATTATGTGTTGCACTTTTTTAACCCTAAACTTGATCTCTGATATCATAATGTGCTTTTTTTATATATCTGCAGCAAGCAGCACTGCATGTTGGCAGCTTTTACAGGAAGCACAGGACGATGGTTTGAATTTTTGAGGGCTTAAAAAGTCAGAAATCAATATTCACACTTCAATACTCAGCGAGTTTGGGAGGCTGGTGATGATGAGACAAGTACAAAGAGCAAAGGGAACATGCAAAGAAAGATCTGATGCTACAGAGAAGAGTTCTCTCTCTGACCTTTTACTCCTGAAGTTTATGAGATATTTCAAGTTCAGTGGATAGAGTCAATATTTCTACTGTGATATGCTGTATGTCATCTTTAATGTAATAAAAACTAGAGTCATCAGTCAAAAACTTCAAACTCTGCTTGAAAACTCTGACCCTGATTCATGAAAGCATTGCGCAGATTTTGTGACCTCTAATTTCACAGAAGAGCCAAAAAGATATTGTCTAACTCACATAGCAGGCACAAAGTTAAATGCAAACAGCCCCTCTTTGCATTAGTGTTATTTGAATATCTTTAACATTATGACCTTATTACATTCCAGTCAAATCAACAGGTAGTGAAAAAAAAGAAAAAAAGCTAAAAATTTGGGGTAGTCCCAAAAAGGGGCGGGGCTTAGTCCGCTCATTTCAGTCCCGATAAAGTGCAAAATTTATTTGATGTACTTTTTTTTCGGCTGCAATCTATTTCTGGTGAATTCCTCTCTCCGAACTATCCTCATATTTGGGAGTCTACTCTCAAAATTAGTAGATGCTGAAAATTTTTGCTTGGAAAAAAAAATATCTGACCTCACTGATTAATAGAGGTAAGAGAAAAAAATCAATGCACATGAGATTTTTTCGTATTTCGCATAAGTATACATCATTTTTAAATCAATTATTTTGGTTAAAAAACATCTATTTTACAAAATGTAAACACTTCATTTTACTCTTCAAAGCAGGTTTCTGAAAAGAGAGTATAAACAGTTGATTCAAACATAATACTGTTGAATAATCCCTAAAAACTGACTCACGTGGGGTGAATTTTCAGGTCTGTAGGCATTATCATTATTCACATTTTTCACTGGTGTTAAACAAAATGAACTGAAGAATATTGTAGAATCTCAATTTAAAGTGAATCGGCACCAAAAAAAATGGTACAAGAATCAAATTGAGAGAAAAGCATATTGTCTTAGCTCTAATGATGAGTTAACAGAAATGCATGACAATTAATATTCTCTTTGTTTATGACTTGGTCATATTTTTCCAGATCCATCTGTTGAGTTCATGACTGATTTTTGCAGATGTATAAATTAAAATATTGACTGTGAAGTATCTCTATATCTATCTTAACATTTATAAAAACCTTGGGTAAGTACTTAAGTGACGATGCTTCGTTGCATCTCTAATGAAAATGTCTTCAGGGCTTTAAACTGGAGTTAGGTTTTGAGACAGACCTGGGCTTCCTCTGCTGCCGCCGCCAGCATCAGAAGAATGTTTCATGAGGCGGAGAGAGAGTGGGAGGACAGGGAGTAAAAACCTGACTGCTTTTATCCACCTGAGCAGCTCCCTTCTCTTCTTAATGGAGTTTTGCAGCAGTGGGAAGTCACGTACAGTGCATGTGTGTATTGCTGTGTGTGTGCGTGACCAAAGCTGGGTAAAGCTAGCAGCACCCGTGGGGCGTTCAGGTGTAACAGCAGCAATAAAAAGCGTGGGATTTCTGAGGGATGGAGGCAGGAAGGCTGGGGATTTTCACAGATCGAAAGACGGGGGAAGAGAGGGGAGAGAGAAAATGAAAGAGGGGAGGGGGAGGGGGAGGGAGGAGAGGGGAAGGGTAAGAGCGAGGTGAAGATGAGGAGGAGGAGGCGGAGGGGGAGGAGAGGTGACGCAGGCTTTCATGCAGGGTGTTGCCCTACTTTTCAGTTCAGCTCCTGTCTGGTTCAGGATTTTCAAAAATCTCTAGTTTCCCAAAAAATGAGCTGCATCGAAGCTGCTCCCGCCTCCGAGAGGAAACTGGAGACTTCAGTTCGATCTGCCGCGTCTATAAACATGATGTTGCATTGTTGCCATTGTTGTACCTGCAGTTCCTCACAGTGGCATGAAATCTATCTGCTTTCAATCCCAGGTAAAGGTTGAGGTTCAGCCACATCTGAAGCTGTAGACGACAAGAAACTCAAGCTTATCAAGCAAAATCTTAATTGTCTGAAAGGTTATTTCTCCATCTGGACTGTCTGGGTCCCTGCAATGCCAAAACACGCTGTAAAATTCATGAAGCATACAAGTCAAATGAGGAGGTAGCAAGAAAATGTGAAAATTTGGGGAGTCCCGAAAAGGAGCGGAGCTTATTTACTTCAGGTATCATAAAGTAGCTTTTTGAGAAAACCCATGGAGCAAGTTTCTCTGAACTTTTTGAAATTTGGTGAACATATTCAGCTGCTCAAGACCTCCAGACTGGCTTAATGCCTCATAAATATCTGGTGTCTATTCCAACCTGCGGCCTCCTTCCCACCAACACTCCTGCTTTTTCTATCGTCCCATTCTCTGTGAATATAAGACATAAGGTCCAAAAATGTACCTTCAAAAATATGAGAATCATCCTTCTTTTTGACGTAAAAGATCTATATCTAGTAAGACAATCCAATTTGTGATGCAATCTCCATAAAACTCACATTTAATGTTACTAAAAAGTCCCAAAGCTTCTTGAAAACAGATTTATGTGCAGTTGTGCCCAAAAGTTTACACCCCCCAGCAGAATTTCAGATTTTTGTAGAGTGTAACTGCTGTGAAAAAAGCTGAAAATAACCTTTTCTTTCCTTCTCAACCGGTGCTCACTTTTGCACTTGGCTTAAATATATATGTACAGTTGTGCCTAAAAGTTTACTCCCCCCTCAGCAGAATTTTCTGATTTTTTTGGCCTTTTCTCAGAAAATATGAATGATAACACAAAATCCTTTCTATCACTCATGGTTAGTGGTTGGGTGAAGACATTTATTGAAAAAAAAAAATAGTTTACCGTTTTTAAATCATAATGACAACAGAAACTCCAAAAATGACCCTGTTAAGAAGTTTACTCTGGTGGTCGTTTCCTGATAAATGCACAAAAGTGAACACAAATGTGTTTAAATGTCTACTAAAGTTAACCATCCTCACCTGTGACCTCTTTGCTTTTAATCAGCGTGTGTGTATAAAAAAATGAACAAGGTCATTTTTGAAGTTTCTGTTGTCATTATGATTTAAAAAGAGTAAACACAGTTGTTTGTTAATAAATGTCTTTACCCAACCTCTAACCATGAGTGATAGAAAGGTTTTTGTGTTATCATTCATATTTTCTGAGAAAAGGCCAAAAAAAATCAGAGAATTCTGCTGAGGGGGGAGTAAACTTTTAGGCACAACTGTACATATATATTTAAGCCAAGTGCAAAAGTGACCACCGGTTACGAAGGAAAGAAAAGTTTATTTTCAGCTTTTTTCACAGCAGTTACACTCTAAAAAAATCAAGAAAGTGATGAATTTTGTTTGTTTGCGGCTGAAGCCTGCTCCGTGTCGCTGCCCCTGCTCTCAGTTACAGCGACTTCACCGCTGACTCTCTTCTCTCACATGTTGGGAAACATTGAGGTCTCTAAGGTCTTTAAAGTGTTCAGTTAAGACTAAAACTGTGTGTTTATGTCTGTTGCAGCAACAGCAATGTCACCTGAGCAAAAAAACAAAAAACTTTTAGAAGTCTAAAATCTTACATCACAGCAACATACTGGAGTAATTCCAAAAACTTTTTTCACCTGCCTGCCTTTCAAAGCATCAAGACGCAGGTTTGTAAGAAAACAAACAGAGCGAGCAGGAATGAAACAGCAGGAATGATCCAGTTTCAGTGATTATGTGTCTGTCGGGCCACAGGAAACATTTCTCACCGAGAATAAAAACAACTAATCATTACTGCTCCTTTCTTCACAGCTTAAAAAAACAAAAAGAAAAGTTCAGAGCTGCAGTCAACACCCTGAGAGCAAAGAAGAGAGAAATCTTCATCATTTTTCTTCCCAGCTGTTGCAGGGAGCGAGGTTTACGGCTTTGGATTTGGCGTATCGAAATTTTCAGAGAGAGATAAAACAATGTCCACAGCTTTTTAATGACTTTTGGTTTCAAAGTGAGTTTCTCATCACAAAGAGTTCATGTTCTTGTTTTTAAACTCTGATTCTAACGCCCAGGTGCCCCGCCCCTCATCCTCCCCTGACCTGCCAGGTATAACTCACGGCCCGATGCAGCGTTTAATCTCAATCCAGCCAAAATGACCGAAGGCTGTGTGACATTGCGGTGACATTAAGCAGCAGTAATCAGTGAGATATGGCTCTTTGGAGGCGCACACACTCTCTTTCTAGGACTTGTTAATGTTATGGCTTCACTTTATCATCTCGTATGTGTGTGTTTGTGTGTGTGTGTGTGTTTGTGTGTGTGTGTGGGGGGAGTAAATCCAGCTGAAGTGGGACACACACTGTAAACAGACTGAGGGAGCAGCTGCATCTATCCATCATACATCCAACTTCACACCCACTCTGCTTCCTCCTCTTCTTCTTTCCTTCTTTTACACTTTTATATTTAAATCTCTGTCTCCTCTCGCTGACTTGTTTCCTCTCACTTTGCCGCCGTCTTAAACTCTTTCACACACTCTCATTAAGAAGAACACGCTGCTTTAGTTTCTCCTCCACAAACAGAGGCGCCTCTGCAGCTGCAATCCATCATCTTTACTCCCTAACTAACTTACACAGACACACAGAACTACGCGCTGTAACACACACACACACACACACAGACACACACACTGTTACGCAGGGGTGCACACACACAATTAGGAGTGAAGTTTGTAGTTTGTCTGAACGTCACACGCAGTTAGTGACGTAAAAACATGAGGTCGCCTGTAGACGGCGCTTTAATCATACACTGACAGGCGTAAAGGAAAGTGAGGGTGGTGCTGTGACGCAGCTGTTTTATCAAATAATTACAAAATAAAAGAGTTTTCAAATCTTTAAGGTGCAGTGGGTTGAAGTTGGCAGCATTTTGCTGAACAGTAACGGTCGAAATCAGATATAATGAGCATATATGTATGTGAAATATGTTAAAATTAGTTTACAATAATCTAGGGCTGAAATATATCATTATCGTATTGGTGTCAAGATATGAAAATTCATAATATTAATATCCCAATATCAAAGATAGCGGGTGGCCCGGGTTTCGAAGCCAGCCTGCGGCCTGTTTCCCACATGTCACTCCCCACTCTCTCCCCCTTTCCTACTCTGTCCACTTTTCTCATTTATCTGATTAAAGGCATGAAAAGCCCCAAAAAATGTATTAAAAATAAAAAGTCAGACAGTTGCATGTTTATTGGAGACTTTCTGGGGTTTTTTGTGACTTTTCTTTCTTTCTTTCTTTCTTTCTTTCTTTCTTTCTTTCCCACAGTCATATTTTATCGAACAGATATCGGGATATTTTGCATTAATATTGAGATATGAAATTTTGTCCATATTGTTCAGCCAGACAAAAATCCCCATAAAACTTTGGTTTTCTCTCTATCTAGTTACGAAAACTTTTTTTTATTTTTTTTTACACGTCTTGTTCACAGAGGCAGACAAAACAAGGGGCCATGTTTAATTTTAAAAGTTCCAATTTCTACACACTGCACCTTTAAACCTGTCAATAAATAAATATGAGCCTTGAAGTCTTAGATTCCACCAATTCAAGTCTTGATTAAAGTCTGAAAATTAGGCTTCAGCGAGCGACAACACCACAAACTCTCGGTGACATCACTCATCGGCTCTGTTCCAGGTAAATCATCCGCCTCACTGTGCTGTTGGTGTATTTCATTCACAATGCACCAAACTGAGTTCGCCCCTCCTTCTCTCTTCATTTCTCATATAACACACCGTATAGATCCACACACAGGGGAGAGAACCTACAGCCTCCTCCGCAGAAAGTGTACGTCTTCATGTTTGTGTGCGTGTAATATGGATTTATCCAGAAGCCTGTAAAGCTGCAGCTGGAGTGCAACCAGGTGCATATTCCCCCTGTGATGCATTTAATCCCTGCATCAGGGTGGGCAGCGAGATGCAGCGACGGAAACACACAGCCTCTGCTTTGCCCAAATGAGGAGAAAAGTGGCTCCTCTACATGGATGTCCTGGAAAGAGGAAGCTATTAGACACTGTTACCAGCTTAAAAACCCTCAGGAGACACTGAGGTTTCAGTTTGGGGAGTGAGGCGGGCACTTAACGCTGAAAGTCGAATTCCATGATGCACAAAGTTATTGACCCATACGAGAACAAAAAGCTGCTTCCACTTAACTCAAAGCTGTATTAATAAACCACAGAAGGTTCAGCAAACTGTTCAGTGTAGTGATGAAACAAAATAAGGATCAAGGGTGAGTCTGCAGGTGAAAGAATAAAGTATATGTTAAAAGAAACCCCCAACAGTGAAGCATGGCGGTGCCACTCTTATGCTCTGGGGCTTCTTTTCAATCAAGTTTCAAGAAATCCAAGGAGAAAATGTCCCTGAAGAAGCTGAAGCTCGGTCGTGGATGCACAACTCCACAGGAAATGATCCAAAGCAAAGCTCAAAATCCGTCAATTATAATGCCACTCCTCACATTAAAATAGGGCTGAACAATTTTAGAAAAAGACTTGATTGGGATTTTTCTGGCGATTTCAATTTGTTTCACCATTTTTTTCAAATCAAGCTTCAGTGAAGTTTTTACAATGTTCAGTAACATTTACAAATGTGATGGGAAAATACACCAAACCATTGAAATGTCAAAAACTCTTACTCTCTAATGCAAGAATGAAAACTGAAGGTAAGAATTGTATCTAACTTTTACATAAAAGGTCAATATTTTAAGATAAAAAGTGCAAATCTTGAGAAATGAAGACAAAATTCTGAGACAAAAAAAATCAAAATTTTAAGATAAAAATTCCAAATTTTAAGAAATCAATTTAACATTACGTGAAAAAAAAATTCTAAACGTTCACATTTGAGGTTAAAAAAAAATGTAGATAAATACAAAAGTCCAAGATGAGTCCAATTTTTTGAGATGAAATGTCAACATTTTGACTTTAAGGCGATGTTCGAGATTAAAAGATGAAAATTCAATATGAAAAGTCCAAATTCTAAGATTTAAGTCAAAATTATGAGGAAGAAAAAAGAAGATTTTGGAATAAACAGTCAAATTTTGACTTTTCTCAAAACCCTGAGTCTAACACCTCCACTCTGAGTCTGAGCTTTAAATAAAACTCTTGCTATTTCTAAACTGGACTTTTTAAATCGTTTTTTTAGTATCTCAACTGAAGAATAAAAAGAGCCATCTATGACCCCTAATTTTTCAAAATAATGTACTGCAAAATATACTTAGTTGTGTTAAGTTATTCGATATAATAAGAAAAACAAAAAGGAAAAAAAAAGATCTTTCCAAACAGTCTTACACTCAAGACACGTGTGTGTTTGTAAAACAGCTGGGTCAATTGCGGCTTTGGCGATAACATGATCACGATGTTTGACATTGCGATTTTGATCAGTAAACGATAAATCTTTCAGCCCTAAATGCTCATGAAGTCACTGGGATCAAACCCCCACCCTCCTGTTGGAGAAATAACCCACTCAACCGCTTCACTGCTTTAATTCATGACTGTGACTCCTGTGGACTCACCTTAAGTTCTTCTGTTGTGTGTTTAAGTTCATTTCTGTGTGTGTGTGTGTGTGTGTGTGTGTGTGTGTGTGTGTGTAGCTGACAGGTAGACTGCATGAGCTACTTTCTCCCGTTGGGATTGGCTAAGAGGCAGCTGATGCATTATGGGAACAAAGTGACCAACAGTGAGATGATTAGCCCAGGAATGAGTGTGTGTGTGGTTGTAGGACAGGTGGTCAGCGGGTACACAGGTGTTCATCTGCATTCTAGTCAACCTGGTTAACCTGAGAGGGCATGCAGCGTGTGTGTGTGTGTGTGTGTGTGTGTTACCTGTCTCTGTATCAGTGCCAGCGTCTGCTTTCCCTCCAACATCAGCCTCTCCACAGCCTCTGGATCCTGTATTGTCCTGTTGGCCCTGAAGGCATCACGCACCCGCCGCAGAGCATAAGTCCTACGATGATGAGCACATGAAGAATTCACTCATGAATTAATGTGGAGATTTATTATGTGTTAATGTTTTATTTTCCTACAACCACAGCACCCACGCTCGGTGTGAAATCTCACTGTGGGAGTAAAAAAAGTGTGTAACACTGGACCTCGATAACCTCACACTCAGACTTTCACTTTCTGTTTCAGCTTCAGGCCACAATGACCTCAGAGCCCGGACGGAGGGAGTAAATCAAATCGGACAAATTGGAAACAGGGAGGTATTTCTCGAGCAGGAGAAGTGAAGAAGTGGAAATGATTATTGGTTTAATTTTCAGATCTTTTCTCCCGTCTAGAGTTGGGCCTCATTACAGCTGGCAGCTCCTCTGATGTGAGGAAACGACAACATTGACCTTGGAAAGTTAGAGCGTCGCAAACTCATTCATCTTCTCCGTCCGCTTTTCGGTCTCCGACTCATTTAGGATTTAAGACAGAACCAATAAAAGTGTGAAGGATCTGATTTACATGCTGGGGTTCAACGACCAGCAGGAACGAAGAAAGTGGAGAGAAAAGGAAAAGGAACGAACAGGAGAAATAAAACAGGAAAAGTGGAAAATGAGAGGACGAAAGGGGAAATTGAAAGGAATAGGACGGGGGTACAAAAAGGGGACAAGGAGGGAAGGAGTTGAAGTCGTCATAAATGGTGTTTGGAGAAACTAAACGAAGAAAGTATAGTGATGGATGGAGGCAGGGCAGGAAAAAAAATTATGGAAATTAGGTTTAAAGAAAAAAAAAAGATATAAAAAGAGAAAATGAAGATATAAAACTATAAAATGGTATTAGGGATGGAGTACAAAAACTAAAAAAAAAATAGTCAGATAAAGAAATACAGACATGAAGAAAACAAAAAAATGAATTAAAACTGGAAATAAAATAGAAAAAATAAATGAGTAAAACCTGAAAAAATGTCTCAGACTGACAAAAAAGCTATGAAGAGGGGTAAAAGAGGGAGGAAAAAAAATGAGGCTTGTATAATATATACAAAAAAAAAAGAAAAAAAAGCGAAGATTCCAGGAAAGGAAAAAAAAAGAGTCAAAATCTGGTTCAATTTGTGAGAAAAAAAGAACAGAAAAATTAATAAAAGCTATAAAAGAGGCTAAATGAATTGTGACAAAAAAATTCAAAAAGGAGAATTAAAAATAAAGCTGTAAACAAAAAAGGTTAAAAAAAAATGTACAAAAAAGGACAAAAACTTGACACATAATAAAAAAAGAAGTCAATATGGAAAAAGATGTTAGAAGAACAAAGGGAAAAAATTGTGTTTTAAGAAAAAATGGAGACATTTGCCCAAAATGAGAAACTATTCATCATTTGTCACAGCTAACTAAGATGGAATGATGCAATAAATTTCAGAATGTGTTAGGTGGAATAAATCAAGAAATAAGAAACAGATGAAAAATGAAAAATAGAGAAAGAAGTGTCAAGCACAACATCGGGGAACATCGGGCCTAGCACCAGTTAGCATTGACATGCTATGGGCTACTAACAGCTGATCTGTGTGTATACAATGCAATTATGGTTACATGTAGAGAGCATGAACATTATGTATGTGGGTAGAAAAGACAGGAAAGGGTGGAGAAAACAATAGGAAAGACATGAAACCAAATGAAAGGAGGGAGGCGAAAGAACAGGAAGCGTATTTAGTAAAGTTTGTCATTTCAAAGTTTTTCCCGTGTCAGTCTGAGGCTCAGCGGGGCCGGAGAGGAGGTGCTCAGGTCCTCCATCAAACCTCTCAGCTAATGGACGTGGTATAATGAGCGCCGCCGCTAATGATCGAAACAAAAGACGGAGGGAAAAACAACAAAGAGATCAGAAAGTGCTGGAAATGATCAACAGGGAGGACGACGGTGACCGCTGGTTAATCGAGCAGGAGCAAAGTGTCTGATCAGGTCACGGGGGCTGACAGAGAGTGGAGACGAAGAGGAAACAGGAAACTACTAAAGTTAATCACAAAAGAAAAGAAACTTCTTCTTAAATTTTTCGTTGAATGTCGATAATTTCTGACTCATTCCAGGAAGTAACGAAATCTATCCGATCGTCTTCAGTGACACATCGTAAAGCAGATTTGTCGCTGATTCTCTGAGCGAATTATCATCCTCAGAAACTTTGAAGTGTGAATGATTTATCCGTGCGTGTGTCCCCTCACTGAAAACTTCAGAGGGATTTCTCTCGTGTGATCTTTGAGAGATGAAAAGGAGGCGAAGGAGAAGAGGAGGTGAGGAGGTTTAAAGAGGGAGGAAAGTAAGGAGACGAGGAGAGGAGGAGATTTCCAGCATCATTTATTCATCAGCAGCTTTTGATAACTCGACACGCTCAGATGTTGGTTTTGTGTTTGAATAAGTCCGCCGAGGAGACTCGTGATGGAGAGACACTGGCGAGGTGAGAGAGAGAGAGAGAGAGAGGAGCTAACTAAGCTCAGATAAAAAGATGAAACCACACATCAGTTTGTTATTTGAGGTTTGTTTTGTTGTTGTTGTTCCTACGCAGAGATGTGACCTACTTCTGACAAAGCGCTCCTCCTTTCTCCATCACCTCCTCTTCCATCTCCCCCTCTCCACCTGTCTCAAAACACCTGAGGGTTAAGGCCTGCAGGGTTCTTCCTGCTTTTACGAAGGTGTTTTCTGACGCAGATGGGCAATAGAAAAGCTTTCTCCACGGATAAATAAGAAAGATGGATAAGAGAGGGGAACCCCGCGTTTTAAACTTTGATCCAAGAGGAACTCATACGGCAAGGTATATATTAGGGTCAATGACGTGACGTCCCTTTTTTGTGTCCGAGTGCAGTATTTCCTTCCATCATGAATTGAGTATTTCATCACATGTATTTCTTTATTCTGTGAAACCTGTGTTATTTGAACACATCTTTAAACTATTAAAATACAACATTTTTTTTTGTGTTTTGGTACCTCAAACCCCCAAAATGTCAGGTGGTGCAACCGTCCTGACAAGTATCCACAGTAATTAAACTGTAAAAAATTGACACACAACATGAGACTAATTTGTTGTCGGAATCTAAAACGCCTGATAATGAAATAAAATAACTTGCCTTAGAGCTTCCTCACTTCTGAGGTTGGATTAATCTGAGTAAAAACGCTCTGTGTTTTGGAGCAACTGAGGAAATAAAGATAAACTTCTTTTCATGCTTCTTTATAACATCTCATTAACGTTGTTCTCATAAAGCTAAACCAAAAGGTTTAATTGGAAGAGAGTTAATGACCTTCCTCTTGTCAGTCTGAAGGTGCTCTGCTGTTTTATTAAAGTAAAATCATCAAATGAACTCGATGTTGTTGCCTTGCTCTGTGTTCCTCAGTCCCAAGGTTTCCCATGTCTCCTGTAACAGTCTGTTTTATCTTTATCGTATCCTCCCGTGCTCTGTATCTCGCTTTATACTTCTCTAATGATTGCTGCATCCTTCACAGCCTGTTCGCTGCACTTTATCCATCCATGTGTCTGCTCTTCAATAAATCCTCCCCTGAGCTCATTTAATGCATCTGTTTGCTACTTCCAACATTAAGACTCCAGCTTTTTTAATGCTTTTCGTTCATTTCCTGAGCTGAAATCGTATCTTTCATATGTTTGTAAAAACCACAAACTGGATGGATTTGTGTTTAACCCCTTACAACCCACCTCATTCTGGCCTGTATACTGTAATATGTTTGAAAGCTTATAACTGAAGAATCATATCGTCACAATTCATCAGTGACTCCTCATTTGAAAGATTAAAGTCTCTATTTTTTTTTAGAAATGTCTTGTTTTAATATGTAGCTAAAATCCACATCAGGATAAATGCAGCTGAAACACTTTCCCCCCCCTTCATTTTTTTATCACCGTATTTGAAAATCATTAAGTTCAAGATGCATCATGTCAAACATAAGACATCACTTTTACAACTTGTCATCTACATCTGAGTGAAATTTGAGCTTTCTAAGTAAAATCTTTTAGGAGTTAAAGAGTTTTTAGACTCAGTTGTAAAACACCAGTTGTAATCACTGTCCACGCTCTCATCCAAAAACTTGGTGCAAACGAAACCAGCTTTGTCAGTGCTCAGTGTCCTCTTCTAAGTCAACCGTGCTCTCTTTGAAAAAAGGTTTGCAAAAAAAATCATGAAATTATAAATCCCAGTCACGAATTGTACCTCTTTTGTTGCAGACATGAATATGGATGAGGATACACAGCAATAAACAGGTCTCACCAATGATTTAAATGGCTACAGCTGGCTTCAAGTGACTGGTGAGATGATTGGCTTCTTTACGAGTGATCGACAGAACTGTTAGTCAAGTACAATGTTTCGTCTGTGTGATCAATTATTTCGCTAATTACATTTTGTTGGTCAGGAAAACTGTAAAACAAATTTAATGACTGAAATGTGAAGAATCCAAACGTTCTAACAGGGTAAAGCATTTTGTTGTTTGACATAGACGTTACTGTTTATACTTGGACAGCGTCATACAAATGGGGAACACATCGCCGATGATCCGGTGGAGTGAAAGAGGTTAAATCACATTTCAGATTCTACGTTCGGCTTCCTGTAACTATGAGCTGCTGTGTTGATCTGATTTTCCGGCAAAGTCTCTAAACTCAGCCAAACTCTCCCACCTCTCCTCTTCTCTCAGGAAGAGCTGTGAGCATCAGCTGCTATTGTAGTCTGAGTGAGACTGAGACAACAAAACACAGCCTGCAGCAACGTCTGGCATATTCAGGTCATTCGACAATAATCCAACCGGCTCACCGGCACTCTCTGTTTTTTCACCACACACTGGAGCTTGGGGGGAAGGTCGGCTCTCTGCTTTGACTTTTCCTTCATTCTTAAAAAAAATAAATAACTTGACTCTGGTCAGAAGAGGAGCAATGTGAGACTCCGGCTGTGTGTGAAACAGAGAGGAGAAGTTGAGAGTGGATGTCTGGGATGCAGCTCCTGGTCAGGGCTGCGGTGCATAAAGAGGATGACTCACCATCTCTCTGTTTTACATTCAGAGTGGGACACAATCATCTGCCTGCTGCACAAATGTACAGAGCAGAAAGAGTAACAGGTTGCAACCTGCTCGGAAAAGCAACAGATTCACTGACACATCCCCTTCTATATTTTGCAAGACTTTTATTATGATGAGAAATATAGCTGAACAATCTGCAAAAAATATATATAGCTGCGATTCTTTTTCTCTGTATTGCTATTGCACTTTTTGTGGGATTATTTCTCGGTCCCTATTCATCTTCAAACAGACACATGGAAGGAAATGAACAATGCCGTTAATTATGGCACGACAACAACCTATAACATTTCTTTTTGCTACTCATGAATGCTTTTTGCCCATTTTTGTCACTTCTCACTTTCATTTCCTAACAACTTTTTCCCCATTGTTGTGACCTTCTGACTATTTTCAAAGTTTTATCAGAATTTTTTTCGCTGATATTTGGCCATTTAAGTCCCTTTTCACTCTTATTTTCTCCAACTTCCTACCATTTTTGCTACTTTTTGGCTACTTTTTAGTTTTCTTGCCAATTTTCTTGCTGATTTTTGTTGCCTTTGACTATTTTTACCACTTTTCACAGATTTTTGTCACTTTTTTTCACCCATTGTTGCTGCCTTCTGACCATTTTTGAAGTTTTCTCAGAAGTTTCTTGCCAAGTTTGGTTGCTTTTTGGCTATTTCAGTCACTTCTCCCTTTTTTATTACTAACAACTTTTGGACCATTTTTGTTGCCTCCTGACTATTTTTCAAGTTTTCTCAAAATTTTCTTGCTGATTTCTGTTGCTTTTTGGCCATCTTAGTCACTTTTCACTTTTTTCTCCACCTTTGGACCATTTTCTGCTACTTTCTAATTATTTTTCATATTTTCTCCTGATATTCTTGCCAGTTGTTGTTGCCTTCAGCTATTTTTACCACTTATTACCCCCCCACCCCACTTTTTTTCCCCATTCTTGCTATTTCCTGACACTTTTCAAAGTTTTTCTCAAATTTTCTTTCAAAGTTTGGTTGCTTTTTGCCCATTTCAGTCACCTCTTAATCTTTTTTTTCTCAACTTTGGACCATTTTCTGCTTCTTTCTGAGTAATTCTCAAGTTGTCCTTCATTTTCTATGCCAATTTTCTTTGCCTTTGGATATTCTTACTGCTTTTCACTGTTTTTTTGGTCACTTTTCCCCCCCATTGCTGCTACTTTCTGACTATTTTCAAAGTTTTCTGAGATTTCTATTGCAAAACTTGGTCGGTTTTTGGCCATTATAGTCACTTGTCACTGTTTTTTCTCCACTTTTGGACCATTTTCTGTTACTTTCTCAGTATTTCTCAAGTTTTCTCCCTATTTTCTTGCCTATTATGTCACTATTTCCCCATTGTTGCTACCTTCTGACTATTTTCAAAGTTTTCTCATAATTTTCTTGCCAAGTTGGGCTACTTTTAGACCATTTTTGCCACCTTTAGTATATTTTATTGCTACTTCTTGCTGTTTCGCCACTTTTCACCACCAAGATTGTCTCTCTTGCAAAGGTAGTTTTCAACAGTTTGTCTCTTTGGTTGAGTAACACTAGTCTGGAGCATAAAACATCTGCAAAAACTGCATCAGGAATCTGACACATCTCAGGTTAAGACACATTGCACTGTCTGTGATTTGAATATTGCAACAGGTCATATTGTGAATTAATCTAATTTGTGATTAATTATCCAGCCCTAATAAGAAAGACCAAGGTCTGAGGAAGAGCAGACGGCTCCACTGTCACATCTCTGGGCAGACGGGTTTAGTCCATTTGGTCCAGCAGCAACAGAAGGAGGAGGAGGAAGAGGAGGCCATTCCTCATCTGACCACTCAATAATTCAACACAGTGACGGTCCGCGAGGCGCGCAGGGAACGATGGCTCTCTGAAGTCCGTGTAAAGAGGTGTGTGTGTTATGACAGCTGGAAAACGCTGTCCTTAACTCAACCCTGCCTCACACACAAACACACAGAGTGACCTCACTCTACAGCAGTGATGGATGAGATGTAAAGATTATAGATCTGCTCTGACTTTATGGCATAAAGTGAATTTTCTGAGATGTCATGAGAACCCGGAGGCGTCATATTCATCCCAAAATGTTCCATTTAAAGCAGCACAAATACTGATGAGAGTATCAAAGGTCACAAACAACAGATTAAATACAGAGCTCTGACTACAAAAGTGAAAGGACTTTTTTACAGTTCTGCATTGAAACATCTGTACCTGAACTAACTGACAATAGAAGTTAAACTTTGATGCTGCACTTATACTAAATCAAAAACAAAGGAGATGAGAGAGAGTTCTTCAAAACTGGTGTTCATCCAGTAAAAGTCTGAAGCTGCTGTCAGCTTCAGCAGCAGCTGTACGGACTGATGTCCAGAGGAAAAAGCAGGATGTTTGACAGTTTATTAAGCAGAATAGACTGAATCTTGACTTGAATGGCAGGACGCCTACAGAATAATGAGGTCAGGGATCAGGTCCAAAAACAGGCTCTAGACTCTGAACAGAACAACAAACTCAGTGAAACACACAGAGACCATTCTGTGTGACTCACTGCTGCAACACAGTTACAATAAAACCTTTGTCATTTGTACGTATGAGGATATCAAGTTAGAGCAGATCTACAGTCGCGTTTTCAGTCTAAACATAGAATTGATTGAAAATTACATGGATGGTTCTATGCAATGCTATTTACATGAAAAATTAGTTATGATTATTATTGTTACATTATGTATGTTTTATATAAATTTACAGCATCTTCCTACTATCAAAGAAATTTAAATGATTTCAAAACAATATCCTGTCATCACTTTGACAAATACCTGTCTGTGATATACACACTGGTACTGTTGCCTTTTAAAGTATTGGTGATGTCTCATATGTTTGTGTTTGTTATTATTATTATTATTATTATTTTGTTAGGTGTTTTTAAAAGTTGTTGCTGGTTTTTAAAAAATGGACCTCTGAGTCTGGCAATAAAGGTGATGATGATAATGATGATGAATACATCAATTTGTGCACCTCTGATAATAACCTCATTAGTGCAAAAAAAAAACCTCCAGAATTTTTGCTGTTGTCTACTCAAAGAAGAGGTGGACTTTATTATAAATAAGGTCTATAATACCATATATTAAAAAAGTAAATGCTAAATATACGTGAATATGCTGGAAACATCTTCACAAAAATGGTGAAAAATGGAGAAATTTTTTTGCCTCGACTTTATAAGAACAGAGTGCAGAGTAAACCTGAAGACAACAGGGGTGTCTGTATTCTATAGTGTTTTAATGGTATTTTCAGAAGACATTTCAGCTTCATTTTATGCGTAAATTTTACTTTTTTTTCCCTTTGAGTTACTCTTACTATAATATTATATTTAATTTATTCATAAGGTAATGTTTTGCAGTATATAGTTCCTTCTTTGCTGCTATAACAATGTCCTTGTTGTTGGACAAATAAAGGTGTCTTATCTTATTGATAGAAAAATATTTCATGGATCACAAATGTGGTCTACAAATACAGTTGTATTACTTTGGAATTTTTTAAGATTTTATGTCCCTGATTCCTGTTGAATTAGTTTTAATGCTAGAGTTCAATTGACACAACGTAGAGAGGCGCCAAGTTCTTCCTTAACCTGCAGTTTTTATATCATTGACAAGTTTGAAAGGCTACTTTAATGAGAGCAATGACTTCACTGTTGTTGTTGCTTTCGCTTCTTTTTCTTTGGCTGGTCTGAATGATAAGTTTTTGAATGTTTTCAGCCATTAGGGTGTAATTATCTTCTGATTTTTTTCAAAGCTTTGTTTTCACTAGCAGAATTCACTCTTACACAGCTGCTCTCTTCAGACATTACAAGGTGTGAAAAACATGCAACAAACAACAACAATATCAACACAACGTCAAAAACGTAATTACGTCACACACTGACAGCAGCTTTACAAGGGACATGATTCTGTATAAATGTGTTTTTAATTTGTCTTTCTATGTGATTGTAGTACTTGTTCAGTGTATGTGAGTATTTTAAAGAGCGCTGTATAAATGAAGGGATGATAATTGTTGTTGTTATTAAATATTTTGCCCTTTAATCACTGATGTAACGGCTCTGATGATGTAAACACACACGTTAGCGGCTACATTAGCATTTCCAGCCGTTGACATTCATTTAAAACCCCCCAGGAGGGAAACTCAGATTATCCAGGTGTCATGTCTTACCTGTAGTTGTATGAGGGGAACCTCTTGCTCTCTGTCAGCATCATTCTGTAAAGAGAAATCACCTGAGCGCGTGTGGACGCCGCCATCATGGAGCTAACAACAGCTTCACTGCGATCAAGACCTTTATGGAAGACTGACCGAAGCGCGCCTGATCAGAATAAACACATTTACGAGTCAATTTCTCCATTTATATCAATTTATTAAATACAAAACTCTTTACTTAAAACAGAAGTTGTCTTAAAAGGTGACAGGAATCAGTTTTAAATTTTAAAACTCATTAAATCATCCAGTGATCTCACAGGCACATCTCCACCCTCTAAATACAAATCAATGCTGGAGTGTGACAGGAGGTGAGTTAGCTCTGTTCACTTTAACCCCTTTTATTTTCCTGTTTTTACCCTCCACAGGAGTTTTTATGAAAGACTAACACTATGAGGGGCTAGCGGATAAATTAAAAGTGTGATCTGGCACTATTTTGTGTCACATATCGCTTTATTTCCCACCTAAAGCTCCTTATTATAGTGAAGCATGTTTGCTGTCCTGCAAAATCACCTGACAGGAGCTGCAGCTTTAGGAGTTTTAAGCTCGTTTTAATAGTTTTGCATGAGTGTATCAGGTCTCAATTAAATTATTTATGACCTTGCACAACTTTAGATAGTGCACTTGAGCTGTCATGCAAACGTGGAGTCATTTCGTGTGTGCACGTGTGTGTATGTCTCTCTGACCTTCCTGGTATTTAACATAATCACTGTGACCTGGGGGTCAATTAGGTCCTAAAAAGTCTTGTCGAAGCATAAGTATCTCATAAACTATTTTCTAAAGACAAGATAATAACTGGCCCCCCTTTATTACATTTTCCTGTGTGCACAATATATAAAAAAAAAAAGTTTTTGCAAATGTAGGGCTTCATTATTTTACGGTTGCATCAACAAGATCAGACCTCATCTGTTAAAAAAAAAGATTCTCTTTAACTGGCTTTAAGGGTTTAATGTGGTGCATTTTCATGGGTTATGAGTGCATAAAAGTTGTCTATATACAGCTCAGAAGACTATTAATCCCATCTCAGGAAAAATATTGCACATGCACTCTCAGGACTTTTTGCACTTTGCACAGAAACGTGCAATAATGGAGAAAACAGAGTGAAGAAGCTGCACCAATAACGCACACCTGAGTAGTTTAGGGATTCTGTGCCTTGCTCAATGGCAATTTGGCAGTGTTTAGGAAGTTATTCGGCACCTCTCCATAGAGATGGGTACCTTTCATGTTTGGACTAATATGGTACAGATACCTAGGAATTGGTATCAGTGCTCAACAGTACAATTTTTTGTGCTTTTGTGTGTGTTTATGAGGTAATGAATATTAATTATTTTTTAATGATAAAATCTCCGCACATTGTTTCACGCAACTGTTTCACGGATTTCTTCAACATGAAAACCTGTGACAAAAATCAACTATGATTTAATAAAGTAAAACAACAACTGCGGTAAACCCAGCCGTACATACTCCATGCCCATTCCAGCACTAAAAACCATCAGCTCCTTCACTCCCTCACAGTCACAAAGATATGTTTAGGTACCGAAACATGGTACCGTTTCTTTTTACACAAACTGATTACCTGGATTCTGTCAGTACCTATTAAAGTACCCATCCAGCTGCCAGCCCAATTTTCAATCTTGGTTCTTTCCAGGATTTGTTGCCCCAGCTGTGACTCAAGGCAAACTCCACCTGACCTTTACCAGCTCTTAAATTTGGATGACAGACTATCTTAGTTTGGTTAATTTTGACTTTTAATTGATTTAACTTCTTCCAGTAGTTGTTTGAAATAACTAATCTTTTCCATCTCAAATGAATTCTCCAGTTTTGTAAACCATGGAGTCCAACAAGCCAAGTCTATGTCTTGTAACTCAGAGCCATTGCACATTTTTGGACAGTACAGCAGGCTCTCATATCCACTGCATTCCCTCCTCATTCATGGTGTAACTGTTAGGTTACAATTCACAAAGGCATTCTGGGTATAATTTGAAAGCTGTAGCTTTACTAAACAGCTGAGAGGGGCTAAGGTGACTGTCAAATTGACATGCACTATTGATTTATTTGGACATTGATTTTCAAGTTGAAATATATTCTGTAGTTTAGACAACGCCAACTTATAATTTAGTGTTATCCCAACAACATCATTAATTGTTTTCCATATTGACACGGAAAAATTTACAGAATAACAAATGTGAAAAATCCCATTTTACTGTGTAGTTTTTGTCTCTGTACCATGCAGCTTTATTTGCAGCCTGAATGCCCACATCTCTATCGCTGAAGTTAGTGGAGTGTATATAGATTCTACTGTGCCCCAAAATATGTACAGAAACACACCTGACCACACAAGGTGTCAGTACCTTAATGTATTCTGACTTCGGTCAATAGCTGTGGTTTCACACGGTGCAGTGATCGAACACAGGGATGACATGTTGAGGACAGTTTGTGTGTATGATGCTGACCTTTGACCCCTGGGTCAACTGGGTCAAGGAGGAAGATTGGAGGTTATTGAGAGGGAAGATTTGTTTAACACACACAATTACTCAAGGCTTTCTGTATGTGTGTGTGTGTGTGTGTGTGTGTGTGTGTGTCTGTGTACAGTATGCTCTTTGGCATTGGATGTGTGAAAGGTCAGAGACACTTCCTGTTTTTTAATATCCTGCTGTTTTGTATCATAAAGGTCAGTGGCACTAGTGTGTGTGTGTGTGTGTGTGTGTGTGTGTGTGTGTGTGTGTGTGTGTGTGTGTAACATGACAAAGTGTGGTGGTTGCAGTTTTTGGTGTGTGTGGTGTGTTAAAACTCTGTTGATATTATCGTCATGCAGCTGCTCTGGCCGGATGAGGGAGTTCCTAGTCTTTGTGTGTGTGTGTGTGTGTGTGTGTGATGCAGGCATTAATTTTTACATCCCCAGGTCTCTCTTCACCCTGATCAACTCTGTCTTGCTCTCAATACTCGTTCTCCTCACTGTCATCGTTAATCATGCAGAATAAAGAACTGTGCTCTGTTTAAACTACCGGTGAATGGATAATGTGGACGACGGTCCTCACAAGTATAGACACTCACGTGCGCGAGCGTCCCCGCAGAGCGAGCTGACTGATGGACGGCTCTGCAGGAGCGACAGATCAATGAAGGAGGATTTCCTTCAGTCCCAGCTGACTGGCCGGACTCTCTCTGTCTAATCGCAGCTTTCACTCTGAATCCTGCAGATCAACACGCGCCGCTGTTTCTGTCAGTGTTCACACCACGCACTCCTAAACAGCTTTTATCCAGCTTCAATCCAGTGTCACATCTGTTTCCTCAGACTCGTAACATGCTCACGAGTGGAGCAGCTGATTTTGTTTCACACTGAAATGTCTTCACTGAGGGAACAATGTTTTAGTCACAGAAAAGAGTGATTTTTAGTGACTTCCCAAATGTTGACACTTTTTACAGTAAAGCTTCTTAAAGGACCTTTAGTTTCAGTTGAGTGTGGTTTTCCTGTGACTTTATATTTTTTTAAAAACAATGCACATTTCAGCAGTACGTGTCATTGTGAATATGCCAGAATTATCCCAATATCTGAATCTCATCTCAGTCCTAAATCCTGGTTAAAGCTCCTGTGGATAATCGATGTTCTAGCTCAGAGATTCTCAATCTTTTCACTGTGACCCCAATATATTGATGCTGTGGACCGGCAACCCTCTGCTTTGTGAATACACAAATCGGCGACTCCAAAAACAAAAAGGCCTAAGAGACTTTATTTAGCTGATGGTTTAAAAAAGAATAACTTTGTGCAAACTTTGCTGTGTTTGATAGATTTGTCTGCAGCCTCTGATTCTGTTGGTATCTGGTTTAGCCACCTGAAGGTCTTCAATAAAGAAATGTGGCCTGGAAACCAGATCAAACCTTTTCCTTTTTGCATACTATTATTCAAATTGAAACCCTTTTGTATTATTTTTTTTTCAATAAGTAATGCAATATGCAATTGTAAATGGTTTTCCATTGGGGATGGCATTTCACAAAGTTCACTTTAATGACATAATTAATCCGTGAAAGTTCTGTTTTTTGAGTGTGATGAGTAGGACAGTCAAAATGCACCTGAATTTTAAAGGAACATACCGCAGATTTTCAGTCACAGTGTTGTTTTTGTGTGGAAAACCTCCCTGTATCAGTGAGAAATAACCCCCCGAGCTCCTTGTTGAGTTTGTTTGATTCATCTGTTACTTGTTTCTCACTTTGAATCAGCGCTGTGAGCCTCAGATTGAGTTTTCTGTCTCCTTTCTGCCTGGTGGATCAAGGCCTCGACGTCCCCGCATCGATCGTTTCCTCCCGTGTTCGGAGCTGCGGAAGAATCAGTCTGGGACACATCAGCCCGTGACCCGAACTCGATCGCCTGCAGCCCATCCATCCGTCCAGCCGGTCCTCGCCCTGTGTCGTAACATCCATCATCTCTGCTCCAGTCCTCCCCACCGCTCTCCTCTCTGCACCAGCAAACTCTTCTGCACTGTTCGTTCCACGCGCTGAAGTAAGTGGACAGGTGTGTGTGTGTTGTTGTGATGTTTCACTGTGTTGAACATCTTATTGATCTCTGCTCTGCCCTGTGTGTTTTCCTTTCATCTAAACTCTTTATGATCTCAGTGTGCTGTGTTTGGGTTTCATCTGACATTCGACCTCTTTTTGTCTCGAACTGGAGACGTTTCCTTCGCTTGACCAGGATGTTTGTGTGATTCTGTGTTTAGAGTGACGCACATTTGAGTCATTGTTTGTTGGGATGTCCCAATCATAGTTTTTTGCCCCATATCCCAATATTTTTGGTATTGAATTAATGCAATGCAATTATGATTTATGGTGCAGTTATTTTTAAGTCCTCTAGTGAATATATTGTTGAACAAATGCAGTTTTGGAAATAAAAACTGATATTGATAACAGCATGACAGCAACTTCTGACGTTTTTTTTTTTGTTACTCGAGGCAACTTTTTGCCTATTTTAGTCACTTTTCACTCCTTTTTGGCACTTTTGGATAATTTTTTTGCTACTTTCTGACAACTTTTCAAGGTTCCTCACTGTTTCCTTGCTAGTTTTGCTGTTTTTTTGCTAATTGTAGTTACTTTCCACATGATTTTATTGCACCTTCTTGCTGTTTTTGCCACTTTTCTAGAGCATAAAACATCTAATGCAAAAATTGTATCTGCCATTCGAACACATTTGGGGTTAAATAAATATTGCTCTGTCCGCGATTAGAATATAGCATTGGGCCATATTGCGATTTAATGTATTTTGTGACTAATTGCCCAGCTCTAGTATCGAATACCTGCCAACACTGAGTCCCTAACTGGTTTTTTAGGTTTGCAAAGATAAACATAAAGAGACTTAAGAAGTCAGAGACTGAAGCTACACACCTTTTTTTCCTGAAATAATGACTTGTACACCTAGTCACCTCATCCAGTGAGTTTTAAAAATACTTAAATGAAAGAAGGATGAGTTTAAATTTTGAATTTTGGTCATAAAAAGTCAATATTTTGGGGAAAATAGTCAAAAGTCCAACTTTTTCTCATTATTTTTAATATCTATCTCAAAATTTTGGCTTCAGTTTCTCAAGATTTTGTCTTTTTTTTTTATAGGATCAAAAAGATAAACCTAAAAATTCCTTAGAAGTCAGAGAGTGGAGCTGCACACATTTTTTTTACCCTAAATAATGAATTGTACAAAAAAATAGTTAAAATGTTTCGTGTATTTATTAATTCCATTTTACCTAGTCTGGTGACAATACAAACATTAAAAAAGGATGAGTTGAAGCCATAAAATGTCAATATTTGAGGTAAATAGTGGAAAGTTCAACTTTTTTTTTCAATATTTTGAATATTTATTTAAGAATTTTGACTTCATTATCTCAAAATTTTGTCATATTATCTCAAGATTGGACCTTTTGTCTTGTGACTTTACCTTTTTTTCTAAAAAATTTGCCCTTTAATCTCAGCTTTCGGACATTTTTACCCCCCTTCCCAGCTGATTTCAGCTACAAACCTGAAATTTTTTGTGCATCTTTATCAAGCCTTGACTAACTAAAAAAGTCTCTCTGTAAATAAGTATTAGTAAGAAAACCAAAATTCAACAATAGAAAAGGATTAAAGGATTTTTCCCAACAGTCTTACACTCAAGACACGTGTGTAAAACAGCTGATGAAACTGATCCTAAAAATGATAAATCGTTCAGCCCTACGGGACGTCCCGAATTAATTCCCTTTAAAACCATGTACTGATGTCGAAATATGATCATAAAATTGGAAAGTTTACCAAAATAACCAATGTGAGCTACTTTGTTCGTTCTTTTCTGTTGGGGTGTTTAGCGAGACCTACTGCAATCAGTGTTTCACCTCATGCCCTCGCAGTTTCCCCGTAAAGTCATTTCCCTGTAAGTTAATCTTCATGTGGCGTTTAATGTCTCTCTCCAACCGAGCAATCTAAAGTCAGATGTAAACAAACTCGACCTCTGTTTTAATTGGCGGCAAAATGCAAATAAAACCAAAAAAGAGGCGATGCTTTGATGTGGTGCAGAGAAGCTGCAGAAATCAAAGAGTGAAGCGAGCGGACTGAAGGGAACATCTGTGGGGAGGCTTCCTGATGTTTAAGGTGACAAAGTTAGAGACCTGCAGAGGGTCAGGCACACATGCTCAGACTTTTAATGTAGCCTCTGAGCTGAGCTGAGCTGAGAAGGGCTCATGTGCAGAAATTCAATGTCTTGAACTTATGTAGGAATGTTAAAGAGGAGACTCACTTTAGCAATAACTGAACGATATGAACCATTCATTCTTCTGGCTCAGTGAGCAGTTGGTTAAGTTTTTCTGGACATCTTAACTCTGATTTCTTTGTTCCTCGTCATGTCGACAAACTCTGCGGGTAAAAGATCCTGTGCTCTGAATAAATCAGGAGTGTTAAAACCATTTGTAAAGCACAAACAGCATTTACAAAACAGTTTGACTGATATTCTTCCTAACCAGGAAACCTGTGTGGCGTTTTAATGAGAGCCACGCTCACACACATACAGAGATATATTAATACTGGATCTCTGCCTGTAGTCTAAATTAACCCAGCTTCCTATTTTGCTCCATCCTTCTGTAAAGCGGAGAGATGGAGGGATGAGAGGAGATCAGAGCCGCAGCCTTCATTAGCTTTCATTAATAACAGAGGAGCATCGGCGTCCAGCCTTCGCCTGTAATTACTCCTCGCCGCGGGTTTCAACAAGGGAGACATCAGCTCTGAATCTCATCACGCCGCTCACCGGACTAATGTTTACTCCGAACCTTCGGATGTGCTCGCGAAATTACAACACAGCTCTGTGGAGGTGCAAATAAAGGACAGCTCAACAGCTTCTGGAGCAAGAGGAGGTGCAGACGATAATCTGGGATTTGGATTTTAGACTTAAGCACAGAATGGGGAGAGAATAAATATCTTTGGTGGTCTTATTGATATTTGAGTCATTGCTTGGAAAATCCTCTGCTGCTTTTGATTCCAAGATTTTATTTATTTATTTATAGACATTTTATAAGAGGTTATTCAAGGAAGGTATGCTGCCTGGCAAAAAAAAAAGACACCACCAAAAAAAAGTATTTGGTTGGACATGCATTTGCTGCGGCAGTGTTTCTATAAGCTTCTGCAATGTCACAAGATTTATTTCCATCCAGTGTTGCATTAATTTTTCACCAAGATCTTGTATTGATGATGGTAGAGTCTGACCGCTGCACAAAGTTTTCTCCAGAACATCCCAAAGATTCTCAATGGGGTTACGGTCTGGACTCTGTGGAGGCCAATCCATGTGTGAAGAAGACGTCTCATGCTCCCTGAACCACTCTTGGCATTGTCATCTTGGAATATGCCCAAAAAATCCATTGATGTAATAACCTGGTTATTCAGTATATTCAGGTAGTCAGCTGACCTCATTCTTCGGGAACATAATGTTGCATAACCTGAGCAACTGCAGCAACCCCAGATCATAGCACTGCCCCCACAGGCTTGTACAGTAGGCACTAGGCATGATGGGTGCATCACTTCACCTGCCTCTCTTCTTACCCTGATGGGCTCATCACTCTGGAACAGGGTAAATGGTTCTCCACTATCCTTCCAGTTTTTAATGATGTGTTGGACAGTTCTTAACCCAATTTGAGTAGTTTTTGCAATCTCCTTAGATGTTTTCTCTGCTTGATGCCAATGATTTGACCCTTCTTAAACAGACGAACATCTTTTCCACGACCACAGGATGTGTCTTTCTCTGTGGTTGTTTAAAAAATGAGAAGTTACTCTTTGCATCAGCTGTGGTTAAATAACTTGTTTCCAGCTGAAAGATAATCACCTATGCAGTAATTATCCAATAGGAGGCTTGTATCTGTTTGCTTAGTGAAATCCAGGTGGCAACTTTTTCTTTTGGGCCAGGCGGTTTATATGGACATAGTTTTTGTGTCATCACACATTTGTTTCCAATACGGAGTTTTGATGCCCAATATTGATTGGGAACTCATTGGAAATGCTTATCAGTCCAATCAGCTATGCCCTTATATGGGCAAAACTCGTAACTTGAACAACTTTGATCATAACGAGTCAGTGACTTTATCATGTGAGCAGACAGAGAAATGAGCTTTCAGACCAAAACTGTTTTTTGAACCAGGCTATAAATATGTTGAATCTTGCTGGAGAAAAAGATATTTTGGGCTTGGCGGCATCAAGTGGACACTCCTGGAACTGCAGTTTTTGGCTTTTCCACATCAGCTTTGAATTTAAGATGCATTATCGCCCTTTTGGGCCATCTCGTCCGTTGTTACGTTGTCCAAGACGTTGGTTAAGTGACTTCACAACCAACAACAGACTTCAGAACTATGAATGAGAAACCAATTAATGACATTATAGGGACAACACCCATGTTCTATGAAGTCTTTAGTTTTAAACTTGATGTCTCAGCTCCAAAAAAGTATGATCCAGCTTTGGGAAGCTCTCCGCAGTAACTTCTTTTGAAAAGTTGCTTCCTGTCAAGTCAGCTTTGGGAGTTTTCTCAAAATCACATCAACCGATAGAGATAAAGCAATAACAGAAAAAAAAAACATCCAGCAGTGCTTTAAGATTCACAGCCTGATTTTAAATTTATTCCTGCCTCATTTGAATAATAAAACACTAAAACCGTCTGTGATTAAATTTGTGTATTAGAGCTGAATCTTAAGAGTAACAGCCAAGGTGATTAAACTGGCTAATGGCTGCCTTCAGTGCCATTCATTTGCATTAGAGTATGTTGTGTCTCTTTTGGCTCCTTTCCTGGCCTCGCTGCGTTAAGAAGCAGTTTTGGATGTGCTGTCCAAGATGATCACTCGGCTGTGTTTCTTCACTCTGAGGAAATGAATTCAAATCAGAGTTTTCTCCACCAGGGACTCTGCAGTGGAAAGATAAGATTGATAAGACTTTGGTGTTAAGATTTAAGCTTAAATAAGAGGTCTTAAACTTTGAATATGGAAGAAAATAATGTTCTCTTTCAGTTTGCCTTTGTTTATTTACACTGAAAGCTAAATGTCAGCACAGGTAACGCCTTAAAGTCTCACACTGAGGAATGTTTCAGCAAGCAGCAAAACCCATCCACTCCAAATGACGATTGATCCCTCTAGTTCCCTCAACCATCTGGTGCATGGGCAGACTGGGACAAACACACACTCTCCTACCAGCAGGTGTGTTTTCTGGTCCAAACTTCATCATTATCCTCCAGTTTTGTGAAGGAGAGGCCTGTCTTTCTTCTCTCCTCCTTGAGTTTCTCACAGTCCCCCGGGTGTTTAAATCTCCGTCATTCAGATAAACTTGACACCGTCTCAGTGTCAAACTCTTAACTACATTTCCCACGAGGCCGATTGTCTTCCGTGGAACCTTAATCAGCCTTTTCCTGTTGTTCTTGGCAGGGCTGCAAATGAGGTCGGACCCCAGGTGTGCAGCGCTAAACACATTAGCTCTGAGAAAGTCACCTGCCTGGACCTTGTTAATGACGGAGCCACACAAAACCACATTAGCTGAAGATGAGCTGTAGGCGAGGACGGTCGGGTTTTATTAACGTGGAGGACAATAAATGACGGCTTCACTTATTAGATAAAGTTACACAAGGACAAGACACCTGAGACTTTGACGGAGAAATTATTGAGTCAAGAGTTTAATGTTAAATATGTTTAATTCTTTACTTCCATTGTACTTAAATGTGCTACAAACTTTTGCAAGTTCTGGCAAAAAAAAACTCATAAATAAGGAAGTGACCCGGCAGCTAAAGTTGGTGTCACTGCTGCTAAAGATTCAGATATTATTTTTGGAGAGTAATATCATAGGAGGCAAGTTTTTAGTGTTTTCTGTTTGTTTTGAAAAAGTCTTCCTTAGTGTGTCAAGTCTAGTTTAACGTCCTGAGTTTTCCCTCCTCTGTGATTGTGTTCCCCACCCTGAGTGGTTTCATCTGTCAATAACATTTAATTTAGTTGATAAGAAAATAAATGTGAAATTGGTCAGTAGACTTAGATATCTCTGGATTTGAGTAAAAATAAGTAAAAGTTACACATCAGGTGACATTGGTTTGTTGTATGTTGTTGACCAAAGTTGGCCACCTTGCAATGTTTTGAGTTGTTTGGAACCTTGAGCTTGCCGTAGTTATGCTAAAGTCATCCACGAGTCTGTACTTCCTGTTGGAAAACATTAACCTGTTAGTATTTTGACAGTTTTGAGTTTTAAGTATTGTTCACAAAAGTTTGAGTCAGTATTTTCTGCGATAAAAGTTAAAATTCTGTTTAAAACTGAAGTTACATCTATGTCTGCTAACCGCTAGCATATCAATGCACTTTTCCATATACGATAGCATCAAGCTAATGCTACGTATTCTGTATCATTTCTGGGTCGTTATGAGATGTATGTAACTTGTTTTTTTGCCCTTTTTCCCTAAAAAATTTAGGCTTTTTTAAGCATTGTTCAAAAACATGCTGCAGAATAGAATAGACGTGACTGTTCAAGGTGTGAATTTCTGTGAAGGTAAATAATGAGGTAGGATTTAAGGGGCGAAAATAGACTGAACCTATCTGTATCAATGTTTTTCTCTGAAGCACAAAATGATTCATGAGACTTAAAGAAACAAAGTAACAGAAGAAAAATATACTTATGTAGGTCTAGTCCTACTGCGGTGTATGAAGCCTGAGGGCTAAGCTAGCATGCTAAGTGCATTAGCAACCCTGAGGGCTAGCATTTGTTCTGCTGTCAGACAAGACAAATTAGCTGCTACGCTAATTGTTTGGAACTACAGCGACAGGCGGGGGATACAGTAAACAGGCCATGAGTGTGTGTGTGTGTGTGTGTGTGTGTTATAGCATAGTCCTTTACTGTCTAAATATCACAGAGGATGTCAAATTGATTTCTCTGGTGTGTGAGTTTGTGTGTGTGTGCCGCAGCCTTTCTGCAGATTCTGTGTGTGTGTGTGTGTGTGTGTGTGTGTGTGTGTGTGTGTGTGTGTCTGTCCTCCATCTGTTCTAGAAAGCCCTTCCTGAACCTGCTGAGCCCACCAGACCTTACTCAACACACTCACACACACTCGCACACACACGTTAGCAGAGTCCATGGTGAGCTGCTCGATTATATAACGTCTAAACACTTCCTGGACACCTTTTATCTCACACACACAAAAATGCAAATGATTCCTAAACCTGATGTGTCCAAACTGTGGAAATCAGTGAACTGAAATCCTGTAAAACGTGAAAGCTGTGACGGCCAAATGTGCCTCGAAGCACTTGTACTTCAGATGCCATTGTTAAAACTGTAAAATTTGTTCCTCTGAACAACATTCTGGGTCAAACTTTTGGGCTCATATTAAGTAAATGTTTTGATAAATGTATAAACAAAAAAAAACCAAGATAGAGAAATTAAGCTGGAGTGGAAATGTCCAAAGCGGTTGTAGTTCCGGGAGTGACAACTAAAGGCTGTCTCCATAGAGCCCCATGTTAAAGTGTCCAACGTTCTGAATTTATATACAACTCTCTGTTGCTTAAGGATGAATATTGATAATGTTTTGTTGGAATTAATGCCCTTATCAATTCCGCTTATTGATCTGTTTCTTGATTGATTCCCTTATCTATTCCTAAAGTAGCTTCACAGGTTTCCTTTGTCAACTGCATTTTATCGTTATCGTTACAAAATTGATCACTAAATCTGGATATTTCTGTATGTAAATAAAGAAATATGAATTGTTTGTTTTATGATGTAGGCCTCTTAGTGTCTTGAATTGATAATAGCAACACTTAAAATTGTGTAGAACGTGGTGTTTTTATTTATTTATGCAGAAGTCAGCCATTAGCCTGCAAGTAACTTCTTTTATCTTCTTGTTGGAAAACCATTTGCCTGTTTTGACATTTAGAGTTCTTAGTGTTGTTCTCAAATAGCACTTGTGATGTGTTTATAAAAGTTGAAATTCAGTTTTGGAACCTAAGCTATATCGATGAGTGCAAACCTCTGGCATATCAATGCGATTTCCAATATATGTTAGCATCAAGCTCGTGCTATGTTTTCTATATGATTTTTGTTTCATTAGGAGATGTATAGCGTGTGAAACGTATTGAATATGAATCTCCTGTGAGAGAGTTATCTATGTTTCTTTGTGCGTTCAGTTTTACAGCTTCTCCAGTAAATCTAAGAGCATAATGTAAAGAATCGTTGAGGGAATTGTTAAGAATTAATGATGATGATAGATTGAACCATTTCTAATCGGTTCTTAACAGGAACCGGTTCTCAATAATTATCCCTACTGTTGTTGTCTGATAGGTTTTCCCTCATGCTCAATTTCAGTTACTGTCTCTTTAAGATACTTCAAAGCCCTCCGGAACTCCGGAACCTAACATTCCGGAATGTTCCTGAGAGCGGAACACAATGTTCCTGATTGTTTACTGTTAATCTATGATGCTCTTGAATAAAAGCGTTAACCACTTGAGCAAATCTCGTTGAGTCATTCAAACGTGACAAACGTTACTATCGTTCGTGCATGTCGTACTTAAGCTAGCCCGTTAGCGTTGAGCCTGACCAGCATCCACCAGTGATCAAGAGGGCGACTTGAGGCCTGTCGTTTATGGTTGTTTGTCTAAATAGCCTCAAGTGTGTTGAGTCAATTCAACTATTCCACTGCTCGGAGCCGCCCTGATGTGATATCGTAAATATAAAAATGTTTAACGTTTACGATCCCTGGTCTGATTGCCTCTGCGAAGAACCTGTTGTAACCAAACATAACGGATCAATTCATACAGCCAAGAATCTAATGTACGACGTTTCGGGCCCATCAATTATTTATACCGTCTATATTAGAAACCAGGCTTTAACTGTGGAGGTGTTTTCTCTCCGCAGCGTGGGAAAGCTACAGTACAGATCAGATATCAAGCATTAAATTACCTGAATGTGTTTTTTTCTCATTTTGCTCCCACACTGCAGCATCTAAATCCTGGTTTTATGACCTGTGAGGCCTCGGCAGGTCTCTGAAAGTCTCCTGTCTGTACTGTATCTGAGCCAGGAGCTGGAGGGGTAACAACGGAGAAAATAAAACATTCAGCTGCTAATAAGGAGGCAGCCGAGTGTGTCGGGTTCTCCACGGACCTGACAGAGGATTACAGGAAATATAACAGGGCCAGAGATCTGCTCTGCGTGTCACTCTGCTGCTTTGTTCACGTTCGCTGTTCTCAGGGCTGCAATCAGATGAAGCTCACGCGTCTAAAGGGGTCAGTGGGTTTATTGTGTGTTTATATTCACTCAGTGAGGGAAGGTGAATGGAAGGAAACGACAGAAATAGTCGAGTTTTCGCAATACTCAACTCAAATCTGTGAAGAAGACGCACTCTTTACTGCAGGTTGAATTAAAGCAGAGGCATTCAAAGCTTTTTAGAAATGTATTTTTGCAGTTTAGCATTCCGGGTGAGTGCAGAAAAAAACGTTGGTTATGAAGAAACACTTCCAAGTGCAGTCAAGAAACATTGAGTGTCGCTTAAAAAGTGCAGTGGATTGTAATTTAAAAGCGCACCTCAGAGCCAGACAATACAAAAGTGAAAGCAGGTGAAATGTGCGATCAAGTGCAGAAAAGGAAAACCGTGCAGGGTTCGACAAGCCCCGCTTATACAACTGTTTTCAGATAAAACGCAAAGGTATTGTTGGGTTTTGCCCCTTGTTTTACACAGAAACTGCATTTTAGCCAATTCAAAATGGAAACGTTGCAGTGTAAACAGCAAGCTGGACTTTTCAGTGGAAATGCTGACATCATGCTTCACTTGGCGCATCAAACTTTCTGACAACACTTTACAGTTCTGCAAATTTCTTTGGAATTAGGTAAATAAAAGGAGAGCATTTTGGCACATGAAAGAGGTTCAGTGTAGAAGTAAAGTTCGGGGCAATCATGAAGGGAAATCGAGCAGCGCAGTTATGGCGGAAATCTTGGGGCGTTCTGAAAACTACACTGAGTGTTGGTGATATGTGCAGTTAAAGAAAGAGTGAGGAAGTGCATTAAAGAATCAAAGTTACATGCAAGTAAAATGTACAGATGAGAAGTAAAGTGCAATCAAAGAAGAGAGATTAACCTCAGTTTTACAGTTGAGTTTTGTGGGGTAAAAAATGCAGTGACAAATGCACTTTGGGGCAGGAGAGAAAGAAAGTGTAGAGCAGGTAAAATATTCAGCTGAGCGCAGAAAAAGATCAAGAGGTGCGATTTAGTGCAGTTTAGAAGTGCAATGCATGGATGCAATTCACTATAGTGCAAAAATGCATGTTTTAGCAGCAAAGAAGAGTGCATTAAAGAAGAGTATTTAAAAGCAGTTGTTTGCAGAAAGTCCATTAAAAGTTGAGTGCAGTAAAGTTGTGCATTAAAGAGGCTTCTTAATGGAACAAAGTTTTTCTGTTGACTGGATCTGAAGGTGAGAAAGTCCAGCTTTGCTTTGCCTCCTTTGGAAATCCGCTGGACTTGAGAAAAAGAAGCTGTTTTTGCCTGAGAAGCAGGCGGAGAGACGTGAGGACATTAGATGTGGAAAGTGCGATCATACATGCGTGCAGAGAATAGTGTAGTCCGTCAGGGCGGACCGACAGGTCAGCTACTCAGCTTTTCATCCTCGCTCTGCTGCCAATTACCTTTCAACACGACTCTTCGGGCTGACACACACCTGCGACCTGCCGGCTTCCCCCGTTTCTTCCCCGGCTCTTTCATCTCAGGGCTCTCCTTTTTCTACAATAGCAAAGAGTTTTCTACAGAAGAGGAGGCTTTGTGTGCTTGAAACGTCTTTTTATCTACATTCAGGCCCGGAGTTTGAGAGGATAACTTTGTTGGACCTCATTTCAAAAACCAGTCCATCTACTCTGAACGCCTGCCTTCTTCTGTGATCACCTGGAGCCAAGAGTTCAAACTTTTCATATGCAGAATATTTTCAGAATCTTTAAGCAGAGCCTGATTTCTTCAGGTGTTTCTTAATGAGAAGTAAAACTTGCTTCTCTGGCACTTTTTTGACAGGAATACTTTGATCTCTACTTTGTTCTGCAGTCTAAAAATGATGCAGTCTGTCACATTACACAGTCAGGACGTAACACTGTGAAACTATGAAGGTTAAAGCAGATTACCGTAATGACTTGAATATAAGGCAACCCTCTTTTTTAGTCCACCTCTTTACAAGATCAGTGATTAGAAATGTTACTTTACCAATCAAAGTGGAATGAAATAAGCTGTGAAACAGAGACTTGACCGTCCGGAACAATCAGAAATACTTGACCATGGGGTAAAGACTCGATGTGCTTTGTTCTGCACAGGCTGAACCCCGTTTAATGACATTGTGAACATCACACCACTAAACGTTATGTTCTAGCTTCTCTGGCCTCTGAAAGATCTGCATTACAAAGTCACCGACCTCAGTGGATTGTACGCATCTTTAAATAGCGGTTACTCAGCTGTTTCATACTTTAAACATGGATATAAAGTAACAGTTTTGGATGTTTGGACCAAATGTGCAGATTTTTGAACCTCTAAATTTTCATACATTGTAGAAATCCTAGAATCTGTTTGAAAACTGATCCAAACAGTTTGTCCTAAAGTATCTTCACCGGATCTTCAATTTGATTTGATGATGATGTCATCACATAAGGATATTGTAACTGGTTCACAAAAGGTTACAGGAGTGGGCCTCAAACACTAAGGTCTACCCATAGCTCCTCCCCAATATGTCTCCAGAGGGCTTGCCAATCAGAAGGGAGGGGCTTTGTGGAGTGGGGAAACTTTTGATTTATTAACACCTGCCTTGTTTGGGGTAGTTGTTCGGAAACAGTACCCCAGAAAAAGAAAAAAAAAATATGGCTTGTTTGGGCACATATGAACACAGCAATTGCACTCGGACAAAAAATGGCACCGCGAAAACAATCATTTCAACTGATTCATAACTGTGGTTCACATCACCCTTGTGGGGGGCAGTTATGCACTCGGTTGCCACCCGCTCAGTCAAAACATTAGAAGAAGAAGAGGAGGTGCAAGAACTAGTCTGAAGTCTTGAAAAAAAAGGGGCATGTTTGATAATTGTTTTGATTGACAAATGAGGGCAAATTACAAATTTGAACAGCTAGAGACTTTTGCCGTGTGAACACAAACAAACAAAGTGACAATTGCATCAATTGTATTGTTCTTGCCCCTGAATCTGAACAAAGCGAATAAGCCACATGTGTGAATACACCCTTAAAGAGACAGTAGCTATACTTTGATATACGTGATTAAATAAGGGTTTTCTAAAACATGGATGTAAGAAAAAGTTGGGAATTATTTTTAGAGCTGCAAATTATATGGAGTTCCAAGGGGGTACCAGAAGGACAGAATAAACTATGAAAAAGCCAAAGACTCCCTCTTTAAATATCATTTCCAACTGTCTATATGACATACTAAGGGAATCACTGCAAAGAATTATCAGAATCAGCTCAGTATCAACTTGGATTGTCACATTCACTACCTTTCTTAAGTTTCACACTTGGTACGTTTACATGCAGTTTGAGAAATCACCAAGGTTGAACTTGGCATAGTTCGATCAACACGTGTGCATAATGTGATCACTATCAGACTGCAATTGGATTTAGCAGGTCATTGTGCTACAACACCACAAACAAACATAATAGCACACACAGGCATGAAAACATAAAGAGCTTCAGCTGCATCCATCTCGACCATTGTCATAAGAATAATACGCACCCAGCTTCACTTATCAAAAAATGACACAGCGCCACCTATTGAGGCAAAGTGCGACATTCTCAACCTGATTCAGATCCCTATGCATGTAAACATATTGATTGTTATACGTTTAAAAGCTGAGTAAAAGGTCAGTGAGTAGTTTTTAGAACTGTTTGCATCAGAAATAATGTTTTTTAGAAGCAGTACAGAAGAAAAACATCTCCATCTCCTGAAGTGCCTACTGATATCTTCACTTATTAACACTGATGCTGATTGTCTGTTTAAGAAGCTCAGCAGAGATTCTGTGTATGAATAAATCTCTTCACAGTAAAGGTCAAACACCGAAGCAAAGAAAATAGTCTTTTTCCAGAGGCTGCTCATTCAGATTTTAGATCTAATTGGGATTGAAAAAGAGTTTGTTATATTGATTTTTCCATCTCTAAAATGTTAAAGTATTCAGGAGGAGTAGTTAACGGCTCCATTAACATTCATTCAGATTCAGTTTTATTGTCAGGTGTGCAGAATTTCACCCTCACTCTGTTTACCATGTCTCTGAGTTTGTTTGCATTTTTATCCCATGAGATAAAAATAAACCCGACTTCACATGCACCTGTGAGGAAGCAACGAAGAAGACCTTTGGCAACAGAGCGACTACCTGTACACCTGTTAACCACCACTGCAGAGCGTGTGTGTGTATGTGTGTGTGTGTGTGCCCGTAAAGGAGAGACGTACAGAGAGAGGAAGTGTGTAGGAGTGTGAATGCTGGCTGTAACACAGTAAACATATGCTCATGAGACGCTGGAAAGATTGCAAATTGGAAATTGAAACTATGCTGTAAACACACATACACACACACACACAGTCGGGGTTTTTTTTTTTTTTGGCTCATTTTGACACTTTGCAATTCATATTTTTGAGTGTTTGGGGATTTGAAAGAAGCAGACGTCTCATTTCTTCCCGTTTAGCTGTCACCCACACACTCGCGCTCCTCTGCAGTCAGGGACTCCTCTGCTAACTGATAATTGCACTGTACAGTATTGGCAAAACAACAAATCTGACACATTTTAAAGAGGATGGGAGAAAAGGAAGTGTCAAGAATGCAAAGTTATATCTGAGATTATTAAAAATCAAATAAAGGACAAATAATGAAGAGCGCTGTGGGGAAAGTTTCCACTGGACAGTTTCTTCAGTTTGCTTATTATACTGAGAAACAATTTAAGATATTTCTGACATTTATAGATTGGATAAGGCAGTTTAGTTCTTCTCAAACCTCAAACCTGTTGACTCCTAGCCTGGCTCCATTCAAGGTTTTTGGTTTCTGATTCTATTTTTAAAACATATAACCCTGAGACAATGTCAAGATCTAAACTGATGTCAAATTTGAGAAAGATGACACATAAAGACAGTTCAGACTAATTCTGATGTGGCAATCTCTGGGGAAGGTAAATAGAGCTCAAAATCAGACTATTAATCATCTCCTAAATGCAACTGCCTCTATGGTAGTGCTGCATGTCGGCCTTGGTCAAGATTTCCTTTTCAAGTATTTCTATTCTTTATGCGACAAATCTTTTTTTTTTTTTTTTTCCTGATGCTTGAATTATTTTTATCAGAAAGTTACAGACATGCATCAGAGTAGAGTTTCTCAAACTGTTCCAAACCAAAGACCAGATTTACACCAGATTTACCCAACCTTGCTCAACCAAAGAGACAAACTGTTAAAAACTACCTCCACAAAAGAAATATCTAACAGGTAAAAATAGGCAAAAACAGCAAAGAGTAGCTATAAAACTTAGTTTGAGGTGGTAAAATTTGCCACAAAGAAAAAATAATTGGCATTTAAATTGGGATAAAACCTGGAAATACTCCGTTAATAGCAAACAATGGTCCAAAAGTGGCAAAAAAAGAGTGTAAAGTGACTAAAACAGCCAAAAATCATCAATGATAAGCAAGAAAATTGGGACTGGACCTGGCAATCATTGAAAGGTATTTAAAAAAAGGTCCAAACGTGGGAAAAAAGAGTGAATGGTGACTGAAATGGCCAAAAAGCAACAAAAAATAGCAAGAAAAATGTTGGAGTAAACTTATAAAAATTGAGAAAGTAGCAAAGATGGTGAAAAAAGTGACAAAAATATTGAAAAAGTGGTACAAATGAGTCAACAGAAGTCAACAAAAATGGCAAGAAAGTTGGGACTACACTACAAAAAATAGTCAGTTTGTAGCAAAAAATGGTCCAAAAGTGGCAAAAATAAGCAAAAACAACAAAAAAGGCAAGAAATTTAGGCTTGAACCTGAAAAATAGTGAGAAGGTATCAAAAAATGGTCTAAAATGATCAAAAAAGTGGCAAAAATAAGCAAAAACAACAAAAATTGTAAGAAAATTGGGATTGAACTTGGGAAATAGTGAGAACTTATCAAAAAAAAAGGTCCAAATTTGTCAAAAAAAGTGTAAAAATTGGCAAAAACAACAAAAAAAGGGTAAGAAAATTGGGAGTGAACCTGTAAAATAGTGAGAAGGTGCCAAAATATGGTCTAAAAGTGGCAAAAAAGAAGTGAAAAGTGACCAAAATAAATAAAAAGAAGTCACAAGAAGTTGTAGTTGTTGGTTTTTGTGCTGTAATTTATGTAACTGTTCATGTCCTACAATGTGTTTGTTTAAAAACATATAAGATTTGAACCTAGAATTAATCGCACAAAAAAATTGCAATTGCAATATAGGAAATAGAATTCACAATTTCATTATTTTTTGCTAATCTTTCAGCCCTGCTTTGTGTCTGACTGTCAGAAACACATGATAGAAACAGATGAGCCACAGTTTCTGCTTGATCAGTCTCTTGGGGACCAGCTTGCACTCTTCGTCTTAATCTCTATCTCAATGAAACTCCTGCAGAAGCGTGAGAAAGCCCCTCCCCCTGGACGAGACTGGACGTTGATGAATGCTCTGTTTTCCAGGGTCTATAACCTGAATGACAATACTGCACAACAACAACTAAAGTTAACTTCACATTCTGCCAACTCCACATATTTTCCCCGGCCGCTGCGTGCTGAATCTGACAGACCAGGGGAGAAAAAGGGAGCTTTGAGCCGCTGCCGTGTGGTCACCGCAGAGGATGATTGATTCGGATCGGCCCTCGCCGTCCCTCAGGACGACGGCTCGCTGCGATCGATGCAGCGGCCGGCCTCCTCGTATTCATAAAGAAGATCTCTGCGCCGCGGCTTCACAGAACG
>RPOG01004961.1:0-37916 GCA_008086565.1 Thalassoma bifasciatum | reverse complement strand
TGTCTCTGTCCATGGTGTTGACCAGCTTTCTACTGTCTCTGTCCATGGTGTTGACCAAACGACAGCTTTCTACTGTCTCTGTCCATGGTGTTGACCAAACGACAGCTTTCTACTGTCTCTGTCCATGGTGTTGACCAGCTTTCTACTGTCTCTGTCCATGGTGTTGACCAAACGACAGCTTTCTACCATCTCTGTCCATGGTGTTGACCATCTTTCCGCTGCCTCTGCCCATGGTGTTGACCAAACAACAGCTTTCTACTGTCTCTGTCCATGGTGTTGACCATCTTTCCGCTGCCTCTGCCCATGGTGTTGACCAAACCACATTATTCATTTGCCTCTGTCCATGGTTAATATATTAAGCGATTAACTATTGCTGTGTCTCAAATGGCATACCTCCATATGCACTCTGACATGAGGTACTTTGCATACACTCTGTGCTTACTGAAACAGAGCACAAAACCTCGCAGGATGTTGTCCCAAATCAAACACCGCAGCTTCACACTTACTGGAAACTACGATCGCGTTCACAAATGTTCACAAGTGTTTATCTGTGACTCATAATTTTCAAACATCAACCGTTTGTCCTGTTCCCCTCCTCTTCTTCCATGTAGTCAATATGGCAACCATTAAGGAAGAGAAGTGCCCAGTTTTCTACACTCAACCTTTATGACTATTTTGAATTTGCCAGATGAGAAATCAAAGTCCTATGTATAAACAGCTGTGCCTAAAAGTTTACACCCCTTCCAGCAGAATTTTCTGATTTTTTGGCCTGTTCTCCGAAAACATGAATGATAACACAAAAACCTTTCTGTCACTCATGATTAGAGGTTGGGTGAAGACATTTATTAACAAACAACTGTTTACTCTTTTTAAATCATAATGACAACAGAAACTTCAAAAATGATCCTGTTCATTTTTTATTCACATACACTGATTACAAGCAAATAGATCACAGGTGAGGATGGTTACCTTTAGTAGACATTCAAACACATTTTGTGTTAACTTTTGTGCATTTATCAGGACAAAACCATTAGAGTTGTGTAAACTTCTTAACAGGGTCAATTTTGAAGTTTCTGTTGTCATTATGATTTAAAAAGGTTAACCTTTTTTTTCCAATAAATGTCTTCACCCAACCACCAACCATGAGTGATAGAAATGATTTTGTGTTATCATTCACATTTTCTGAGAAAAAGCCAAAATAACAGAAATTCTACAAGGGGATGTAAACTTTTGGGCACAACTGCACCTATGCTGAAAATACTTATGCCCTCAAAATGATTCCTCCAAGGGCAGAAATACAGGATTTTGGACACAGCAAATGAGCCCCATGCTTCTGTCCACAGTGCTGATGGTAATGTTGGTTCTATCTTTGTCCATGGTGACAATAACGATGTAGGATTCCCTTGCCTCTGTCCATTGTTCCACTATTTAATGGTAGGCTGTATGATTGCTTTGCCCCTGTCAGTAGTGCTGATGATAATCTATGATTTCTCAGTCTCTGTCTCTGTCCATAGTGCATTTAATAATGTATGATTGCGCCATGTCTATCCATGGTGCTGATTATAATGTATGTTTGCTCTTGCTCTATCCATGATGCAGATAATAGTTTATATTTTCACAGTTTTTTTCCATGATGTTGATGATAATATATGATTTCTCTATCTGTATTCATGGTGCTGATGATAATGCACGATTCTTTGATGTTATTGATAGTCTCAATCAATGCATGATACCTCTGACCCTGTCTTTGGTGCTGATTATAATGTACAATGTCTGTGTCTGTCCATGGATCACATGATAATGTCTGATCTTCTGCCTCTGTCTTTTTCATTAAGCCTCTAGCTTGTGTTGTGTCATACCCCCTGTCTATGATTTTTTTTCTTTCTTTGACAGAACTGGACTGTAGTATGTTCCTATGTCTGATCCATAAGGACTATAGAAACAGCTACAGCTCTTGAATTGTTGATGTCCCTGCAGATATAAACCTCAACCTCTCCCAGGTAGCAGCAAAGAAGGACAGACAGATGGAGAGGCGAAGCTGATATCAGCCCGATGTTTGTGTCACAGAAAGGCCAGATGGTGGACTGGTCTTTGTTATCTCCTGGAGTCCCCCCGTCAGCCTGAACAGTAAATCCAAAGGCTGAGATCTGTCATTATGCAGTTCGCAGAGAGGATAATGATCAGTAGGCTGTTACCAGTCAATGAGAGAGTGGGAGAGACAGAGAGAGGGAGGGAGTAGAATGACAGAGATTCAACAGGAGATACTTCTCATCTAGTTTCCCTGTGCGGGTAAGTTTTCAATAGAAATCCTCATCAGTGTGTTTTTTGATGCTAAGATAGAATAAAATAAGACACAAAAGGCTACTCTTTGCCCCAGATCACAGTGGATTAAAAAGAATTAAAGGTAGCCCCCATTGAAAGTGCCTCTCTGTTTGTTCCTGCTAACAACTTTATCAGATTGTGTTCCAGGGTTTCATTTCGCCTGCAGGGTCCGAGATCCTCCGCTGAGAGATGATTGTGGAAATTCAACAAAGCTGGGTCTTATCAAAAGCAACGGTCCTGCTGAAAACTCACACATGCAGGGGCTATTTTCAAAATTTTCGAAATTACAGACATCACTCTGCTAAGAAATGTGTCATGCCAGGGCTGTGATTTTACAAAGATAAGAAAAGAGGCTGTGCACATATTTGAAGAGAAATTACACACCTAATAAAAAAATCTGCCAATCTCACAAGAGTCCTCTCCAAAGCGAGGTTGCACTCAGATAAGAAGTCATTTAGAGCACATTTGGGATCCCTAAAATCATTTTCCGAGGACAGACTGTGAACAGTATAATTGAGAGAAGCAATAGTTCCGAATCTTTTCCAACTGTGACACTGTGGATTTGCTCAATTTACCTAAATGAAATTCTGCTATCTAGCACTGGAGGGATATTTAGTGAACGCAGAGTGACAGATATAAACTGGAGTGAAATTCAAAGCTGTTAAAAGCTCTCCTCTCAAAGTAAATGGACAATAAAGCTGCTTCAGAAACTAAATTTAGATGGAAGGAATAAACAGTTTACTGCAAGTACCCAGGGGGAGCATTTGAACTGTCAACACAGCAACAAGCAGACATAATAAAAGTCATTTTTAGGATTGAAGTTTGGACAAACTGTCTATGTGAAAGATGTTTTTCCTTTGAAAAGAAAATTGGGCATTTTATTATACACTTCAAAGTTTTGATGCCTTTTTCATTTCTGGATATTGAGCACATAACAACAACAGCTGTGAACAGGAAATTCCTCCCTAAAGAAAAATGTCACTTCCTTACAATTTCACTACAGTTCAGGTGTAACCATATTTAACCTTCCTCTTGTGTTAGGGTCGCCACTGACCCGTTTTAGTTTTTAAATGCATAAAAGAATCACTTAAAATTGGTTTACTGCATCAAGGCTTCTTGACTTTGTCAGGAACGTTGATTCCAACAAAATTATTTAAAAAAAAAAAAAATAATCTCAACATTATAAAATGCCCTGATTGAACTTATGTTGCTTGTAGTGTGAGGGTCGGTTTTGACCCGGTTATAAAAATAAGATTTTAAACCAATATTTAGAGCCAAAATTGAAATCATAAGTGCACTGTCAGCCATCACAATGACATACACCTCCTCTCCCAATCATGTGAGCTTCAGGGGACACTCATTTGTGTTTCCAATGCAAAAAGTATCTCTGCAAAGAACACACAAAAAGTGTAACTTTTTGCCACACAATGCATCTAAAAACATGCACGCTCACAAATCAATATTTTGTTTTATGACCTGTTCTGTGTTTCTACGTGTTTATATTAAAGTTCTGTTGCTGGCAAAATATATATTTTTGCATTTTTTTTAACACCATAGATGTTACTATAGTTGCTCATTTTAAAATGAAAAAATAAATAGAGCAAATTTATTTCAGAAATGTGTTCTATACCCCTCAATTATAGTCAGGTAACACAAAAACCTTTGGTTTATTTATAGGATTCTCTTTAGGTTATTTTTTCTGCTTTTTATCAAAATCAAGAGGTATACTGCGAAAAATTGGGCCCTGAGACCCACACCAAAAATATGAAACCCAATATTTTCATGGATAAGGAAGCCTTACAAGTTAACCAAGCGATAACAAAAAAAACTTGATCATATGTTTTGTTTTTAGTGTATTTTAAAGCTTATTTAAGACGCAGGTCGAAACCGACCTGCTAACACCGGGGAAGGTAACAGAAAGCTAACACAGGAGGAGGGTTAAATCAGTGATGTCTTTCAAATGCAGTCACACTTTGAATTAGGACTGCATGGTATTGGTTTAAAAAAAGAAAAATTAAGTTTCCTGCTTCAATCTGTTCAGCTGAAATCTCCCTGAAATGATGAGAATAGATGCTCACCTAATCGCCTCTCTCTTTCTCTGTGAACACTATCTATAATTGCAAAGAGTCTTAATCATGTTGATATCTGTTAATTATTGATATTGATCCATAATATTTCGGGCAAGGGATTTTTCTTACACCAGGTCAGACTTTTTAATGACACACTTCTGCACAGAGGTTCCATTATTTAAGTTTCTAACTTTGAATTATCGTGTACCTACCTATATCCCAGGATCCAGGACTCTCCAGCTCCCTCCGACCGATGAAGTACCAGACACAGGCCATCCAGTGAGCCAGCAGAGCAAACATGGACATCAGCAGTGTGAGAACCACAGCACTGTACTGTGAGTATCGTTCCAGTTTCTGCAGCAACCGCAGCAACCGCAGCAGTCGAACAGTCTTCAACAGATGAACCCCAAAGTACTGCAAACACAAACACACCCCACTGATCAACACAGGATTAACCTCTGCAAGGAGACATATGACTGAGTTTGCTTTTCAGCAGGCATAAGGAAAATAGTTTTAGCTAAAACTGTATCTTAAGTTTCTTTTTCTGCTCATTCTGCATGGCTGTGTTGATGTTTAGCTGCACTTGAAACACAGTTTTCTGAGCATGAAAACACAAACTAATGAGTCCTGCAGAATGTGCAGACTGGCTCTGTGCCATTTATTTGTTTAATGAGCTTCAATTTGGATGAAATGTGTCTCTAATAAAGTCACAAGGGAGCCTGTGACATTATACATTAATCCTTTCTTTGTGCAATTTGACTGAGTGCCAGCACTGTGTTATTGTGCAGCATAAATGCAGGAGACCAAATAAAAATTCCTGCTTGTCCACACTTTGATTGTTCACATGCTGTCTGCTCTCATGTTGAATCAAATATGCACAGAGGAGACTCACCACGCTGACGTTGAAAGCATACAGCAAGTCAAAGGGCAGGGCGGCGATGAGGTCAACAAAGAGCCAGGTGGTGACGTAGTGAACGCAGATGGAGCGGGCGTCGTACACAACCTGACCCGATGTGCTCACGAAGGTGGTTCGAAAGTTCAGCACAATGTCTGCAGAGGACGACAAAGAAGGCAGGAGCTGACACAGCAGGAACAAAGCACAGGGCAGCCGGGGAGGGAGGAGATACTTAGGGTACGTGTTAATGAAGAACATACAGAATTCACAGGATTGTGTAAAAGTCCTTGACTCTCCTCTTTATTTACAGGATCAGCTGAGTATTATTCAGGAAAATGTCCAATGACACAAAAGTGTTATCCTCCCTTTGGTTAAGAACTAAAAGTCTTTATTGGACCCCTCAGGCGATGTTTTAAAATGACTCCATTCTTTTGTCTTAAGTTCAGTTTAACAGATGAATTCAGTTTCTTCCAGGAGGATAATGATTTCCTTTTTCTTGATATATTACCAAACCATAAGGTTAAATAGTTAAGACACCAGCAGGACATTTATTTTGTCAGCTTTGGATAATAATCAATATGTCTAAAAATGTCAAATTCTGGTTTTAAAGTGATTAAAAATACATCCAATCATTCTTCCAGCCCTGATGTCATTCCTGCAGGTTGCCCTGCCCCCACCCCCCACCAATGAGAGCAGCTCAGCATCATTTTTCACACTGATCTACCAGACACTTCCCAGCTCCACAGGTGGGGAAGCCCAGTTGAGGCTGCCTTCCCTGTGTGAAGTAACTCTGTTCTGCCACATCTTTGTCTTTTTTTTTTTTTTTAAATAACTCCTCTTGTCTTGTTGGAAGAGACATTTTCTTTGATATATTGTTCAACATTTCTTACACAGGGTCCACCCAGTCTTCTGTATTTAAACATATGTAAAGTTTTGCATGTGGGTTCTCTCCGGGTACTCCAGCTTCCTCCCACAGACCAAAAACATGTCCACGTTAGGTCAATTGATCACTCTAAATTGACCGTAGGTGTGAGTGTGTGTGTGAATGGTTGTTTGTCTCTATGTCAGCCCTGTGATTGACTGGCGACCAATCCAGGGTGTACCCCGCCTCTCGCCCAATGACAGCTGGGATAGGCTCCAGCCACCCGCAACCCTAATTAGCAGGATAGATGGTTAAGAAAATGGATGGATGGATGGAAGTTTTGTATACCCTTCTATGTCTGTTGCTTTTCAAATCTATAACATTATGCATTTACATTATGCATTTACGTTCCCACTGTTTACATTAGCTAGAACTACTTCATTCCCAAACTTTACTCTGAGTCTGTCTCATCAAACCTCTACATTATGCTAATATGGATCAGATTTAGCTTTTAACTGACAATGAAGTTAGTCACTTTTGTTAAATCACATTTGCTGTCTGTGTGGTCAGTCTGCCCTCTTCTTCAAGTGTTAATAACTGTCCCACAGAGTCTTTAGGATGTCATCAATGAGAGCAGCTTATTAACTGAAGTAAAAGAGCAACAGGAAGCCTGATTGCACATTTCCATCAAGCCTTGTCGGCTCTGTGGATGTATTGATAAAACAGAGGCTCCATTAGTTCCAACAAATGAGATATCGACTGACAGGAGTCAGACGTTTAACTGCAAGTGTCTCTTCTAATTTCATTACATAAGTTTATTGATGGAGGGCGAGCTTGCTCTTTCCCATGAACACAAACTTTCTGTCAAAGAGTCAGTCAGTCAATCAGTCAGTCAAGTTGCAAGGACAGACAGAAAGCACAAAGGTCTGTTGTTTAGCAGGAAGTGATCCTACATGGGACATAATGTTACTTTCTTTTTCTGTTGTTAAGACCTCATATCCTTTCATTGAAACATGGGCACCATTAAAAACATCCAACCAGACTTTGTATCAAGACTGGTGAGCCTGTAAGATACAAGCTGTTTTAATTACTCAGCCAACTTTTACAATCATTAAGTTCAGATAATTTCTGAAGTGAAAGAAAAACATTTTCACACAGTTCCAACAGCCAAAGGGTTTGTGATCTCCTCAGGAGGTTACTTCAGCCTGCAGCAGCAAAACTGTGAAGTAATCCTGAATACTCCTGATCAAAGTGTGTCTAGTAAAAGCTCTTCTTTGGTCAGATTGTCATTGAAGTGTCTGACAACTTTGCAAGAAGTTTCTCTGCTTTACTGCTGCCTCATTCAGTCAGAAACTTTGTTGTATTCAAGACTGTTCTTGGTCTTGAGACCACTTTTCAAAGGTCTTGGTATGGTCTCAGACTCAAGACCATTTCTACTTGGTCTTGTCTTAATCTCTGACTGGACAAGACTGGTTGAAACCAGCACTGATTAGCTTTTCTTTAGCTTCATGAATGTGATAATTTAATGGTTAAGTTTTAGCTGAACTGTTCCTGATTAAAGAGCCTGAGAGGACTTTCTAAGTGAACTTGAAAAAGTCTCATATCCAGATATATGCCTTATCATAATCTATGATTTAAAATGAGATTATTAACACTAAAATAGGTTATTTCTAAATGCTATCTAGATTTTCTGTATCTCAGGTTTTGGAATAGAGTTAGATTGGACTGGATTGATTTACGGTAAAAGTCTCTCCAACAACACCATGCTGTAGCAGAAGAAAGTTGAACAGGAGAGTGACAGAGCATCAACTCAAGGCTAAAACACGAGTTAAGGGCTAAAACAGTGGTTAAGCTGCAGTTATTCTGCAGTGATCTGTTCAAACCTGTGAGTCTATCAATAAACTGAAGAGCCAGGTTATGTTTGCTCAACTTGCTGAGGTTAGAGTTGATAAGTTAAAACTGGTATCCTGTCCTAACCAGGATACACTAACATTGGCCCAGTATTGATCTGTCTCAGAGCTGTGAGTAGCTAAGCTAAATATAGCCCGCTACTAAGCTACGATACAGACTTACAAAGTTTGTTGTCTTGTTTCAAACAACAGCGCTATGTAACTGTCACTAAATACATTACCTCTTCACCTTCTGCAAAAATTTTCTTGAACAAAGAAAAGTGGTGTCAAAAAGAGAATCTGATCTCTATTCATTGTTTAAAACAAACACATGAGTCATGACAGTTTTGCTTGAGTCCTCTGGCCAGAGGAATCACTAGTCCACCTTGAACAGATTCTCTTCACAGTCACTTTGAAAGAATTTAGGTAAACAACGCTGCTAAAATGTTGCAAATTGTGTTTTGAAAGATTTGAAAACACCTTTTTTTCTTTCTGTCAAATATATATAAAGAAAACTAGACTGAAGAGAGAATGCACTTTAATTGTTCAACCCTGTCGTGGTTTTCAAAATTGATTTTTCTTGTCTTAGTCTTGACTTTCAAAAGTCTTGGTTTCCGTGCATTCTGGTCTTGAACAAGTCTTGGTCTTTGATGGTGTAGTCTTGGGTACAACACTATCAGTCAGCTCATTTAACAGCATTAAAAATAAGATAATAAAAAGACTGAATACTGATAAAGCTCTCTCTAAGGATGTATTGATTGCTTATTTCTTGATAGATACAGAACACTGTATCTAAAAGACACTACAACTTTTTTGTGGCTGCAAAATGAAGTAATGTGAGAAAAAATTCAAATAAAGTCAAATAAAAATAGCCACAAAGACTAAACATCACTCTCTCTATCTCGCTCTCTCTTCCACACACACACTTTCTCTCATCCTCTCTCTCACCTAGAATAAACAAGATCTCCACGAGGATGTCGCTGACGCTGGGTGGGCTTCGTGGGGCGCTGCTGCTCCCTTCATCCCGCCCTCCCACCACAGTGAAACACACGTTGTACGGCACAGTGACGGCCACGTAGAATGTTGCCAGCAGGATTAGCCAATCCCAGCCTGCCTTAAAGGTCCCGTAGTGGAGCAGGATGAAGCGAGACTTCTGAATGGCTGCTACCTTGTACTCTGGGATGGGAGGCTTCTCCCCGAACATGTTCTGGATTGGATAACAGGGAGAGAAGCGTTAACAGCACTCATCTTGACTCTTTTCTATGCACAAGAAGAGCACTTTACTGATCCTATTCAGGCTTCACACAGGAGTGAAGCATCAGTTCAGATCCCAAGGTCCTCCAGCATGTAGTGTCCCTTTACTTCATGTCAGGTTGAATAACAGAGTGTGAAACTGTCAGAGAGAGCAGTCAGTAGCTTTCTTTTTTAAAGAGCCAAAGGAATAAAAACTGTAAATAAAGGTGACTGTACGCAATGAAGCATCACACAAGATCAGGGTTTAAAATCCTAATTAATCAAGAGGTTGTCTCTCTTGCAGTCACTGCTCACAAAAAAGACTTGGTAACTAGAGGACAAAGTTAACCCTTAGATGCACACGTGGGGTCAAAAATGACCCCGCAGGTTGTTATTCTTCAAAATCTTTAAAACGAAGAGTTGTAATTTTTCTATATTCCAGGTATTCCTCATAATACATGTTTGTGACATAAGGCCATTTGCATTTTTATGTAATTTTTTATTAATTTTAAGAAATTGCAGTTTTTGTATCACTACCTCACTCTTCCACAAATGGGGTCAGAAGTGACCCAATTGAAATCAATGCGTTTTTTGCAATAAACTAAAGACAAATCTCTCATTTTGGTTGAAGGTGATATATTTTGTTCAAACAAAAGAGTTATTTCAGTTTTGACATGCATATTTTTTTCAATTTCTCATATACCAGTGTAGGTATAAGTAGGTTGTGCATCCAGTTAAGATAAAGTATTGAGGAAACTCAAGTCGAGCGGGATGATGCTCAGAGGCTACACTACCTCACTTATGCTTTCATTTCACTTTTAACTCATCCCAGTTTAAGCAAATAAAACAAATCCTTTCAATGATCTCTTCATAAGTGGGCTTCACACCTGCGGGCTGTATGAATCTGCATGTTTGTTTAATCCCTGACATCAGCAAAACACAGAGCTGTGACCTCAAAGTCAAACAGAAGTGATGACTCTCCTGATAACCTTCACAGCAGCTGTGAGTGTGTGAGCTGTCCTGTGTGCTGCAGCCTGTAGAGCAGTGAACAAACAGGGACCTCAGCACTGAGAGGACACGAGTACTGTCTCCTGAATCCAACCCCAGAGCATTTTAAAGTCATAAAGGCTGTTTATTTAATTCTGAAGCAGTGGGAGTGGGGTTACAGAAACACATGTTCAGAAAGCACAGCTGAACGTCAGGCGGCAGCTCTCTGCTGACCTAGGGTGACCATATTCTAAAAACCCAAAAAGAGGACCACCTATCTCGCCTCTCAGAGAGAAAACCCAAAGATACGCAAGGACGACTAAGTAGCTACATAAACCAAACATCAATTTAAAACACTTTTGTCTGTTTGAAGGGTAAATTTTCCAAAATGTTATCATAAATAATACATTGAAGCACATTTCCACAGGAAAAAAAACAGATAACATGAAAAACAGGCTTTGTCAAAATGTATATATTTGTACATATAAAGACACATTTTTGAGACAAAAAGTTAAAATGTAAACTTTTTTCTTACAATTTTGATAACATCTCAAAACTTGATACTTTTTTTAATCTCTAAACTTTGATTTTATTATCTCTAAACTTTTTTTAATCTCAGAATTTTGACTTTGTGTCGCAAATATGACTTTCTGAGCACACAACTTGTTCTTTTAAACTCAAGATTTTTTCATACCTTAACTCAAAATACTGACTTTTTCCACAGAATTTTCACTTTAAATCCCCAAATTTTGACTTTTGTCCTTGAATTTTGACTTTTAAGCCCAAAACATTCACTTTTTCTCATTTTTGGCCTTTTCCTAAAAATTTTAACTTTTATCAAAAAAAACCCCTGACATTTCATCTAATATTTTGATTCTACCTCTTAAAATTTTGACCTTTTAATTGCAGGATTTGACTATATGTCTCAAAATTTGACCTGATTTTGGCCGCAGTCATAGAAAACCTGGACATTTTGTGAATTTTATAGAATCCCCCACAGACATAATTTCATCATCATAGGGAGGACATGTCTGGGCAAAAGAGGGTGTTTGGTCACCCTAGCTGACCTTACTATGGCTGAAAAGAGGTGAAGGTTAACTAATGAGTTATTGACCCAAAAGTCCACAACATTTTAACTAGATCTCACAAAACCTCAAAATGATTTCTCCATGCTCCTTTAGAGACCCCACGTTGATGAACTTTGACCCTATTGGCCTCTGAAAAGGAAAATCCTGTGATATCAGCAATTGGCTTTCTGTAGATGTTTCAGTGGGAAACCTGTAAATATGTACAAACAAACAGTAAAGTCACACAAGGAAAACAGACCATGTAACTTTTTCTCCCTGTCCCCTCTCTATGGTCTGAATGCCTCTGTTAAGTTCAGGAAACCAGACTGTGAAACAATTAAAGAAACCTGTTTTCAACTTTTTATTCCAACTTGATAGAGGAGGCTTTGAAAAATCTGGAGATGTCTCCCAAAAACATTTATTGTTGTTGGAGGACCTGCAGGGGGTTTAGAGTTTGGCTCATTCTTTATTTGTAGAAATGTATCTTTTCCTCTGTGACAGAGATCAATGAAACAGCCTCAGAAGTAAAAGTAATGATCACATGAGAGGGAGTGTGGGTCCAGTTTGGCGTTGTATTACTCCAAATTTATCACAGGTTGAATTATTAAAGCCTTGTTATGGATTTTTGGGTGAACATTGATCCGGAAAAACTCACATTGTTGATCTTGAGCTTGCTTTTGTCTTGTTTCTGCAGGTGTCCCGAAAGGTGGTAGAGGACGGCTCTGCTGCGACGACGATTGGCGTTGAACCCTGGAGGTCGAGTGACCTGATGCACCTCTAGACCAGTTTCTTCATCTGTGGAGGAGATGGGAAAAAAATTCTATTCAAATTTATGAATTTATGAGGATAGCCCCATGAGTTGAAGTGTCTTACTTATGAGGGGGTCCCAACACAGATACCAAAATAACACAAAATATTCATTACAAACACAACACGCTGCTCTACCCCTTCTGCAGCCCCTACACTCCACCCACCCCATCACAAGCTATATCAATTTGATCTAAATGTAAATAATAATAATAATATGAAAGGGATAGACTTTGGAGATGATGGAAGATTGTCCCAATCAGATGGGGCCTTGAACTTGAATGACCTGTGACCTACAGATTTTGGTGACATTGAAGAATGGAGAAGCTGCATACTAGACCAGAAACTGTATTATGTATGGTGTAACATGTAAGTGGATGCATTTAAAAAAAAAAAAAAAAAAAGATTTAGCAGAATTGATGCCTGGATTTAAGATGGAGCCAATTGAGGGCTTTGAACATGAGGCAGCAGTGAGTTCTTCAAGTAAATCTGCACAGGAAGTTACATAAAATGTTGTCAAGGTTGAGGATAGAGTCAGTGGCATTTTGTAGATAACATCGGCATAATTGAGAATGGGAAGTAACAGTTGTGAAGTAACTATTTTCCTAACTTGAATGATAAACAGCTGTTTGATCAGTAGAGAGAACCCAGACAACCATAAACTCTTTTACAAGTGTTTTCAGCGTAAGGTTTAGGCCCTGTTTCCATGACATTTTTTTCACAACATTTCACCCTAAAACGCTCTTGGGTCAATGACAAAAAGAGGGTCTAAAAACGTCTTTTTAAAAAGTTCTTTGAAAATGGATAAAAACATATTTCTGAGTGAAGAATAATGTTTTCCAACAGATTTCAGTAGTTGACCAACATTTCAAAGTTTTTAGGTTCATTATTTTTTAGTATTTTTAATTTGAGCACCCAAAAATGTCAGGTGGCGCAACCAAATATATGAAAATATATTTATATGTTCCTGTTATTTTTTCTGTGTGAAATTATTGGCAAGTATCTCTCAAGTGTCTGTAGTGACTCATACATTTTCATTTTGTGTGTTTCATTTCTTTTATTTGTGAATAAGATNTTGGGCTCCTCTGGCTGATGCAGTTTCCTGTTTCCTGTTTTATTCTCTTCACTTTAAAATAAAAGTCTAATGTTATGGTTGCACCACCCTGACATTTGACAAGGTGAAAATTACGGGACAAAAGTTTTTTAAATTTCTCAACAGCTTTAAAATTCTTTTTATTTGCAAAGAATGTTTTATTTAAAAAGGTTCAAGCATAAAATAATGCCACTGTATTTTTAATTTCCATTTACAATAACTGACATTCAATTTTAAGAGTTTAATTACTGTGGATACTTGTCTTCTCAACATAGGGAGTAAAAAATTATGGATTTGACACATTTTTACAATTTGTCAAACAGCATATACCATCTTTCTCTTCAAACGCAACCTCTCTAAGGTTTCTCGTCTCTCTTCAGCAGACTCAAGTGATCGCTCTCTTTCTGTGCTAGCTTGTTTCGTGATGAATCCCTGTCTGCCTGACAGAAGCTCCTCTGTTCCAGCTCTGCTTCTGTTGTACCCATGCTGCTCAGGTCAATGAGTAAATATTTGGTATATTGACCTGCTGTCTGCCTTTGTAGACCTTTATTGACTACAGCAGGAGTTCTTTATGGAGAATTTCATAATCTAGGCCCAGGTTCAGATCCCTGTTTAAAAAACTTGATTGACAACTCCGACTGCTCTCCTCCAACGCCTCCCTCATGTTGTAATTTATGGAAAAACTGGAAAAACTAAGATGAGGTGAAGCACTAAGTGGGGATGTAAGAGGAGTGAAAAGGCACAAATTGATCTTACATAGGCCTGAGAAGCAAGAGAAATGTTCTTTTATCTGCCATTGAGACAGAATATCTTTCCTCTAGACTTCATTTCCATGTTACATTTCCTGTTCTGATTACTTCTCTGTCTGACTGTAATATGATGTCATGCTTGGCAAACACCCACCCCTCTAACCAAATCATTTTCATTCTCAGCCAGTAAATCTGATTTGTTCCTCTCATTCAGGGCGGGTTCGCTGGAACTCTGCAGCTCTGTCTTTCTCTCAGTGCTGGATGGATCAATCAAGTAGGAGGACAAACCTGTTGAGTTTGTAAATAAGTTAAAGTCGTCATAAAAATAATTTTAAAAGCTAAATAAAACTGTTTTCTACCCACATTTTGAATTTTTAGACATTTTTAGACAATCTATCCTCACTCTCTGCTTGTAGTGTGGTGCCATGGTCTAACAGCAGCATCATGTGGGGGTGGGATACTGTTGTGCACCTGCAAATGATGCACCTCAGAGGTTTTTTTTTTAATAGCTAACGCATTTTATCAATCCTTGACTGCAGTGTGCAATTCAAGTGATACTTTAGGGTGGTGCTCAACATCAGAATGCCGATGAATTGGAGTTTACAGAGCTGTTGGCATTGGCTGAGCAGAAGCTGAATTAGTTAGCTAACTTGTTGTTATGAAGCTTGTTAAAATGACTAGAGTTGTGGATCCAATCAGTTGCACTAATATCCACCACAGCAGTATTGTAACAGCTCTTCTGTTTGTAAAACGCGTTCAGTGCAGATGTCCATAATTCCTGTAGTGTTGACAGGTCAGTGGAAGCATTGGGGATGCTGAGGGTGGGATGGAGTACAGTAGGAGGGGCAGAGGTGAGAGATCTGACAGCTTGTGTGAGCTGGAGAGAGAAGAGACAGTACGGGAGAAATTTATTCTTTTTTTTTCATCCAATTATTCATTCTAACATTCACAGCAGTGATTAGTAAATAAATCCCATGTGTTCACAAATTAACTCGTCATTGTTAAAGGGTCTGGATCATTGACTGTATATAGAATGGACAGCGTGCTTCCGCCTGTCACTGTTCTACGATTTTGAAGCCAAAAAACCTTGTTTCTCTAGCCGCCATTGTGCAGCCAGAGTCTGCGCAGTAGAGAATTTCTGGTGGAACCGAGTAAAAAGGAGAAATAAAAATATGTATTTCTTCTTCTTCAGAAGGTTTAGTCTCTTTTTGGCTCTTTCCCGAAGTTTCTTATATCCCTGATAAAAACTACTCACGAACGGCAGCTGTCAACTATCGTAAAACAAAAGTTATATCGCGGTTTTTAACGTCCAATAACTAATGAGAAACTAACTTCTTAGAAAAAAAAACACCTGAACACCATGCAGCCAGATGACATCGTCATACTACCTTAGCGTAAGGATGAGAGAAACGTTTCTACGAGGTATCGTCATTTTTTAAAGTTTTCCCGGCTCATATCTGGAATACATGGGGAGGCGGGGCTTATGACCTATACTGCAGCCAGACACCAGGGGGCGGAGCATCTGCTGGAGGCTTCAGTTTGAGCCGAACGTCGTTACGTCCACTCATTATACAGTCTATGGTCTGGATTGGTATGCACTGCTATGAGAAATTAGAATCTAACTTATTTGAATTGTTCGTATTTCAATATTGATTGCCCTTAAAGTGGTGAAAAGTAAAGCAAAGTTGTATGTAATGAGACTGTGACAGTGAGCTGTGATCTGAACTTTGAGCACAGAGTAGTTTATAGATCTTAGAGCGTTGCCCCAACCTGAGCGTTGAGTGCTGATTGGTTAATGGAACGTTGTGCATTGCCCCAACCTGAACGTTCAGGGCCAATTGGTTTATGGAATGTTGGGTGCAGCCCCAACCCTAACACTGAATGCCAATTGGTTTTTGAATGTTGAGCGCCTTCCTTATGATTGAAGTGTCCTCCAAACTGCACACTGCAGTCAGTGGCTTCTCAGGTATTTTGTGAAAATCTCTGTGGATGTTAGTTTGATCCGTCTTTGTCAAATTATATTAGTTTAAACTAATTAATATTCCTTTAATGCAAATTCCATGTTAGGTTCTGAATTAATGCAAAAACAAGGATCATATTTTTCAGTGTCAGAGCAGTTATAAGCTTTGTTTTGTTGTAACTCAAGGTTGGGTTGAAATTTCATAAAGATGTCAAAAACAACAGAAGTAACCTTAGTTTTAACTGAAATTTTCTGCAACATGGTTTTGATCAGACTTAATAATCTGCTTAAAGTAGCTTTTTCATTGTGTCTAGGGTCATCAAATTACTTTAATTTCTTTATCCTAAGAGGGAAGAGTACTGTGCATGCAAATAAATACAGAAACTCCCATCATCAGCAGGGGACAAGGTAAGAGTTGGGCAACAGATAATTAGGTTGGGGTCCATCTTTCATTGCAATGAATAGGCAGAATATAGAAAATAATGACTATGTTGAAGCACTTTAGAAACTCAAGGGGAAGTTAGGGTGCAGGTCTGATCATCTTGATGTGTGAGAGCTGTGTTGTGCAGAATCTTCAATAAAAACCTGCAAGAGGCTGCGAGCTGATTCTGACTCTGTGCTATTCATTTCTCTGAGTTTGCATCTGGGAAATCCTCAACAGCATAGACAGTCTCAGGAGGGGAACCACCGGACACAATTAGGATTGCACGTATTCAGCAAGTGGGCACCAGCGCAGACACGCTGATGTAGGGTTTTATAGCCCACTACCACTATTTACTAATTGGTTTAGGATCGACTAAATATGGTGGACACCCCCCAAGGATGCACAAATAGAGAGCTAGTGGGTGGGGAGAGTGTAGTGGCTGGCTATGTCCCCTGCTAATGCATATATTTATGTTACATCTCTTCTATGTTCAGCATTATTTTTCCTGATGTTCTCCCTGCTCTAGATTCCTGTGTGGACACAGTGACATTTACTCTGTTATCCACTCAATCTGCACTTTATTGGTTTATTGGTTTGGGGTTGAGGGGATGAGATTCAGCGGCCTTTAGGAGGATCCTCCTCATTAAGCGTTTTACTGATGCTCTCCAGAGGAGTCTGTGTGTGCTGCCAGGGGACACAGGTCCACCATACATTGTAAATCATCAATTCACTCAATAAAGAAAGTGTGTGTGAGCCTTGAAGTGAACAGTACTTTGGCTCTGTCTTGAAAGCTGAATGTCCAACCAAACTAATTTGCATACAGAGAGTTTTTTGTGCCTCCTGAAGTTTGTTCTTAGTTTTTTTATGCCAGTTTGAGTCAGTCAATTTCCTTCTCTATAACCTGTTCTCTCTTTCAGAAAAGGTGAATCACGCTGAGCTAAGTGCCAGAAGTGAACTGCTCAGTCGTCAGCAGCATCCAACAGAGCAGTGCATGCAGATAAGTGTGATTGTGTGTCAACTCATCACTCTTTAAATATCAAAGTCTTTTCTTTTCTTTTGTGCTCGTGCTTTCATTTTGCTCTCACATGCAGTGATGTTGTCTCTTCTTCTCCTTGTTTTCCTTTCCTTCCTGTTAAAGAATCTGCAGTATTCAGATCTTTGCAGCTTGCATTAAAAGATGTGAGTTAGTGAATTCAGGCCTCAGGCAATGAGGTATTCAGCTAAGCCAGAGGCTGACCAAGTGGCTTAAAATTAGGTAAATGATTTCACACAGGTATGGTCACTCAGGCCACTCTGAAGCCAATCCACAAGAACTAAAAATCTAAATATTTTATCTTAAGAGGCTTGATCAAGCTCACTCCGTATTTTCACACATCCTCCTTTCACCCTGCTTGGGTTTGAAAAAAGGATTTAGGTGTTAAAATGTCAGATCTGAATGTGCAATAACTGTATTCAGTGCTTTCTGGATGATGTGTGCTAGGGGAGAAAATATTGAATGCAAAGTTTTGAGCAGTGATTAAAACTTTTCTTTCACAGACTGTACACGAAACACTGAGGTATTCAAAAACAGCTCCTCCAGTGTGACTTTTTAAGCCTTTTCACAGGAAAAAACAGAAACACTAAAAACACCTCAGCAGAAGTGGAGAAGGAAAATGTAGCTGTCAGATTTACAACTTTATGGTTGTGTTTGTGTCAGAAAATTGACCTCAGCCACAGGTGACAAAAATATGATGATGGGGAGTTGTAGACTCACTTAATCATCCTACAGGTTTTGCATACTGGGGAATTATATTCTGTCACCAGTGCAGGACACTTTAGCAATTGTGTGCAAAAAGACCACAATTTGCATTATATCAACATAAATAACTCCCTGACTGCCTGTAATTAACTGTCACACTCTGCTTATTTACATTTTGAACCCTCTGTTCATGAATTTGCATTATCATATCTGTGTGTATTAGACAGAAGGAGCATGGCTCACTACATGCCTTTAATAGAGGTAGTCATTAATATTGATGTAGGATCAGAGTGACGCACGGTACTTCAGCTGGGTGGGTTGGGGGGTGAGGGTGGGGGGGTACACAGCATGAAAAAAGAGCAGAAACAGTCATGGCTGTTATTAATTGGTGATTAATTAAGGTTTGGTTGAAAGTACAGCAGCAGTGAGACTTGAGCAGTTGAAAGGTTCAACACATAGCCGGCTCTGCAGCAGAGAGAGGTCATTTGTACGGAGTTAAAACAAACAAATCCATGCAACGCTAAACGATCACACTGAAACAAACCCTCGAAGCTGCGCTGCTGTGATTGGCTGAATAGGAGGGAGACATCTGATTGGCTACAGACATTGGTCAGTGCATTTGTGAATCGGAGCGTGTCAGGGGACTGTCAAAAATCCACACACAAATGCAGCGGGGTTCACAGCGAAATATATCTGTCAGTGCATTTGCGTGTCGCTCTCGGTGCATTTGTGGATTTGTCTGTGTGCATTTGTGAATTTTGACACTGTTTTGACTCCATACATTTGAATAATGTTTAAACCACACAAAGACAATGACAGAGGTGTTGAGTGGTTTTATCAGAATCAGTTTGAGTGACGGGTGGGAGCTGCAAGGTGTCTTCTCAGAGAATCCAGCCCCTGACCTCCAACCTGAGTTCTAGCACACAAGACCAGTCTTGAGACTGGTGTAGAGACCACTTTTGAAGGTCTCGGTCTTTCCTTGGACTTAAGAGCATTTTAACTGGGTCTTGGACTGGCCAGATTTAATTAAATTGTGATGTCTAAACCTTAAACCTCCTGCTTCACACAATCCCTGGTCCCTCACCCCACCTCACCTTTTGCTTACTCTCCAAGATACCAGATCATTTTGTCTTTCAAACTACAAACCCCAATTCCAATGAAGTTTGGACGTTGCGTAAAATGTAAATAAAAACAGAATACCATGATTTGCAAATCCTCTTCGACCTATATTCAATTGAATACACCACAAAGACAAGATATATAATGTTCAAACTGATAAACTTAATTTTTTTGAGCAAATATTTGCCTGCGTTTCAACACATTTCAAAAACTGGGACAGGGTCATGTGTACCTATGTGTTACAGGGCCCAGAGAAGGCAGTGGTGTTTCTGTATGTTGTTGATGTATGGCTTTCCTTTTGCATGGTAGAGTTTGAACTGTCATGATGTAGCAATGAACTATTAACTGACAATGGTTTTCTGAAGTGATCCTGAGCCCATGTGACACTAAGCATGTATGTGCATTTTAGTCCAGATCCAACATCACACCTAAAAGCTATTCAGGTTTGAATGTTGGCGGATATAATCATCAACTTTTGTCGCCACCACTGGCCATGCCCATTGAGTTATAAAGTTTGAGTTTTGTAGGCTTGTTGGCTGCACAGGCTTTGCGGCCTGTGTTTTTTTTTACTTAGGGGTTAGGGAGGAGCAGGTATCAGCACAAAAGCACTGGGTTCACACATTTTTGACTGAATTTTATGACTAATTGTGTTCACATATATTTCAAGTTTTAGCAACCAAATGTGGGGTTAAAGCAGAACAACAAAGGAATAATAACCCTTAAGGTCTCAAGGAGAACTTATGGGATACTTGGGTGGTTCTTGATGGCCCAAGTTTGGTTTGGGTCTCTGGTCATGCTCCGACACATGTGGGGCAACTAAGCCTCCCAGGTGGCCATTTTGGGGGTTTTGGCTTTCTTAATGGGGTTCCAGCAGAGTCTTTGTTAACCCTGTTGTCAAGCTGGAGCCCTTATTAGGCTTCATTGATGAACAACACCCACTTAGCTTGTGTGAACCAAAATTCTGAATGTGATTAACTGTTGAGGAGGTGAAACACTCCCAGTGACTCACTGACACACATTCACAGCAGCACAATGATCACCAGGTCTGTAAGCAGGTGTAACTCACCTGTTTCAGGTCCCTGCTCTGGGTCTTGGTCCTTCTTCTTGTCCGTGATGTCTTTGTGGGACACGAGAAACAGAACCACCTCACCCTTTTCATTCTTGATGGGCACAATGTCCAGAAGACACCAGAACTGTGTACCTAGAGCCAAATGAAAACAGTCAGAAAGTCTCTTCACCTCAAAAACATCAACCTGCTCCCATTGGGTGCTGTTGTTAAAAAAAAGCAAACACGGTGTCTCATTTCATTTCTAAGCATATGACTCCCAAATACACCCCCTGTTGCAGCAAACTGTCCCCAACTAACTTGACCAACTGTTGAAGTGTCTGGGTGACACCAAAGTCTGAATGACTTTAATCGTTTCAAATTTTGGTGACAGTAAAAGTGAAGTCATACTTTTTCAGCCAAGTGGTGCCTCTGATGCCCCACCAGACCTCGGCTCCCTTGATCCTCATGTCACACCCACAATAACCAACCTGGGAGTTAAAATGGAAGGTGATATTGAAATGGATAAACGGATAAACTCTTCTGTAAAATCAAATTTCTCAGTTGAAGCCTTATCTTTCTTTGACAGACTTAAGAGAGTTTTACATGCTTTTATCTCTACTCACCAAGACTGCTACTGTTGGTGCTAGCTAGGCCTCTCTGTCTCTTCCAGTGATGTGTCGTTCGTGAACGATTGTTCAAATGAACGATTCGTTCAAATGACGTAATGACTCAACAAACAGGACAGAGTTGGTCAGAAGTCCTGCGTCGCTCAAGCCTGCCCCTACATGTCCCTCTTGTGTCATCAAAGTTGATGAAGTAGTAAATATTTGGGCTCCAGTTCAGAGCTGTCTCTCTTTCTCAGTCTGTCAGTGATTCATTCATGAAATAAACATTATTTGAGACCATCAAAATTAATTTTAAAACAGTCAGCTGAGTAATAATGGATATAGAAGCCGTTTGCAAACCGACAGCAGCCATAAAAAGCTCATATATATTTTCGCGAAACTACTACTACATCAAGTTTGGTGACACGAGAGAGAGATGTACGGGCAGGCTTGAGCGACACAAGACTTCCAACCGACTCTGTCCTGTTTGTTGAGTCATTACTATCACTGGCATAAATGGGTGAGGAGTTGAGAGCTTGGGCGACTCTGACAGTCAAGAGAGACAGAGACTAGAGTCAGGAGAGGGAAGTGCAACTGCAGTTCATAAATGAACGAATCTTTTCAAGTAAGTGATTTGGTTCAGTTCATTCACCCAGAAGATTCGTTCATTTGAAAGAATCGTTCACGAACGACACACCACTAGAACGAATCTTTCGAACGAATCACTTGACTGAACTGATTCTAATGATTTGGTTCACTGAAAAGAACTGCTTTGCCCATCACTAGTCTCTTCTGCAGCTTGTCTATAATGCTGCCGCTCATCTCCTAAGAGTAACTCAAGTCTCAGCACATCACTCCTGTCCTGTCCAGTCTTCATTGGCATAGTTTCAGGATTCATTTTAATATTTTTCTTGTTTGCTTGCAAAGCATTGAATGGGCTGGATTCATACTACCTCTCTGTCCTTTTAGAGCCATTAACGTTGCGGCCCTTAAACTCTGTAACCATGCCAGCCCCCATGCAGCCCCTGTTTAGATCCTGCCAAAAACCCCACCCATATGCACTCCCTTGCCCTGTATAAGAGTTTGTGTTTCCATTGTTTTCTTGTTTTTCTTGGCTACCTTGTATTGGTGTGTCTGATTACTATTTTACTTTCCTCTTCTCACCTGCTACTGCAAAGAACTTTGACCAACTCTGTTTTTTCATCTTATTTAAACAGCTAATTCATACATGGAGTAAGGGTTGTAGGTGTACCTACAAAGCCAGCCAGGTGGTCATGAAAAAATAGAGTCGTGTGCAAGTTCATTTACACATCATTATATAACCTGTGCGTAGTCTGCAGGGGTTTGTGTATGCGGAGAAACATGCATACCATGATCTCTTATTGTTCTCATGCAGCACAGATAAAACAACAGCTTGAGCTTTTTTCCACATAATTGTGCATTTTGCATTTTGCCAAAACTTTGCTAAAACAAATGAGACAATCAAAAATGAAACTGCATCATAGATGTTGAAGAAATGCAAGACTCCTTCATGTGTCAGTGAGGAGGGATTTTTTTTTCTTCTTTTTACGTCATGCATTAATAAAAGATTCCTCTGACCACTTGAGGGGTTGTTATTTTCTCAGAAGTTCTCCATGTGTGACTTCGCTCCAGAGAACTGGGTGCCTGTAGCTATAATGAGACTAGATCATTCACAGCTGCTTCAAAAGCTGCTTCTCCTCTACTGCCTATGCCTGCAGAGCCTCCTGCAGCAGATCCCATGTGAGGAGATGCAGAGCAGAGCAGAGCAGAGTGGGAGATTAAGCAACATATAGAGTCATTGTAAAGCTCCTGAAGGCCATGCTGCAACTCATAGAAAATACACACAAGAGTTCCTTTTAGATGGTGTTTTAGGGGAGGCGTCTGGGCTCTGGTTGAGAGGTTATTGAAGAGTCTGTGTTTGGAACAAGTGACTAAATGGTTTCATCCCAAAAAAAGCCATCATAATGAATTATAATGATTGATTCTGATTGGTGCCCACTGGTAAAGACAGTGGCCATAGGATGTACTGAGGTTAAAATATTGCTCCTGTTTATGGTAATAAAAGGAAGATGTCACCTTGTCATCATAATGTGTTTTTAATTCATTTTTAACTGCTGATGAATCATTAAAGGAGTGGCTAACTGGGCAAAACAGGCAGATTTTCCTGTGGGCAGGGCTCATAGTTTGGTCTTAATGATGATTAAGAAGGACATAAATACATCAGTAATAATCACAGATGATTAAGGACCCATTTGTAGAGGCCACAAGCAACAGAGAGCTCTCTGATCTCTTCTCTTTCCAAACTAAGGCCCATCGTGATCCCTTCTCTGAAGCAACACTTATTTTATGATGTTTTAGAGAAATACGCTGAATCACATAGTGTTGGAAAAAAGTGGGGTGGTTCACTGCAGGAGTAGTAAATCTATACCAACTCATATATCTACAGCTGACCCTAGAGACTATGTCCCAAGGTATGTATATGTAAGGCCAGGGATGAAAATAAATCCCACTGTGACCATGAGTGGAGCTCTACAGTACAAAGGTGTGTAAGATATCCAACTGAGGCAGTGCTAGGTAATTGGTCTTTTCACGGGGTTTGCAGGGAAAAAGAGACATGTTAGAAAATGGCAGTCCTGTCCTTAAAGTAAGGTTCTGAAATAGAGCTGCTGCTGCTGCTGCTGCTACTGCTGCTCTCTGCTGAATAAAAGCATGAAATCAGTCTAAAACAACCTGCTCAGGTTTCTGCTGCTCACCTGTATCTGGGCGACTCTTTTGGGGCTGAGTTTTGTACCAAACATTCTGTTCCTGCTGCTCTGAGACCGATTCCCATCAGGGGATCATGCAAGTAAACAATACATTTAAACAAGAGGTAGGATCACATTTATAAAAACATAAACCATGCTGAGGCTGTCCCTGTTTGACTGTCACACGAAGGAAACAGGAGCTGCAGCAGCACACAATGTCACCTGTGCAGATGCAGGATCAGGAGGAGCGTATGCCACACACAACACAGAACAAAGAACAGTATCATCTGTGTAAAGATCAAAATAAGACATTTGCATCATCTTCTTAAAGTGATCTAAAATAAAAAATAAACATCGATAGCAGAACTTATAAACCCAAAACCAATGAAGTTGGGACATTGTGTAAAACATATAAAAACAGAGAACAATGATTTATAAATCCTTTTCAACCTATGTTCGTTTAAATACACTACAAAGACAAAATAAGTATCGTTCAAACTGATAAACTTTATTGATTGCTTGCAAATATTCACCCAATTTTAATGTGATGCCTGCAACATGTTCCCGAAAAGCTAGGACAGGGTAGGGTTGTCAAAAATATCTAACTTGCCATGGTATCAATACTACGGTGAGCGTGCCTGAGGTGCCCGCCGCGTGCACTCTGCAGTCAGTGTTCACTAATCGGGGGAGCGCTCACTGCGTCCGTGGTTGCGGGACTTATTACTGCTGCTGAATATGGCCAGAGCTGCGGTAGGAGGAGGGCTTCAAAGTAGCGGCGAAAGAGACGAGTGGCTCGACTAATTTGGCTAAACACTTTAAGGACCGACACCCTGGCCTTTGTGACGAACTCCTACAGGTTGGTGAAGCCCCTTTTCTCCATTTACCTCACTGTACTAAACTGATGTTAGTCTGTCCACTGGCCCACATTCATTTTGGTTGTATTTTTTATCATCTGTGGCTACTGTGGACCGCACCAGCTGCATTTAGCTGCTGCTTAATGAATGAAAACTGTTTTGTTTTGTGTCGTTATTAGCCATTAGCCATGGCTAGCATGGCTAGCAGCCTTTAGCTCGCTAACGTGACACAAATTTGTTTTTTTCTTTCAGAGATGCAAACTGAAGCAGAGAGGAGTCGACCTGCACCAAAACCTAAGAAATCACAGCCAACTCTACCAATACTGCTGTTACCCATTGAAAATGTGTGGCACATTATGAAGCACAAAATATCACACAATATCAACAGTGGCAAGTATTTGCCAGAAAAGAAGATCAAGTTAATCAGGTTGAACAACAAATATCTTTTCTTTTGGTGTATTCAACTAATTATAGGTTTACCAAAATCATCTTATTTTGTTTTTATTAATTTTTAACACAATGTCCTGGGGTTGTACGAGACACAAATCTTGTAAGTTGAATAGACTTTAGGGATTATTGCATTTAAAAAACACACTGAAGCAGATTTCTGTTGCAGAAATAGCCATCTTTAATTTTATAGGACTTCAGAAACTTCTGTGGACTACATTGCTAGGCTCTACATATCGACAACAAAAATCAAATTATATCATATAATATTATATAATATCATATATCGTGTGTGAATACTGTCTTTCTGTATACATGTCTAACTCAGCATCACACTGGTCTTTGTATGTGAACAATCAGCTCACGTTTTGGGACCTCTAATTCCTACTCACTTCAAATTTGTGAAATGTTCTGATGTTGAGTCTCAGTCCCTCCAGTGTATTCACCAGTGTGTATGAATCTGGTATGAGTGCAGCTTGGTGAAATATGTTTTCAAAGCCTTGCCCCCCGCTCTGATGAGGGAGCTGTGATGATGGGACTGAAGGGACTGGATATAAACGTGTTTGTTCTTCTTCCTGCTCCTCTGGAGAAAAGTTATAATGCTAATGTGAGCTCCTGGGGAGCTGATAAAAGCTTGAAACACTTCTAATTTGTCACTGGTGTGTTTGTGAGGAGCAGGCCTTTATAAGCCTCTGTTTCTCTTTGTTATTGGCTCATATCTCAGAGGAGCAGATGTGTCCACGTCTCCTGGCGTCTCCTCCATCTCAACACAACCCTTAATGCTTTCTTTTTCCTTATTGTGCATAAACCCCTCCTCTCAGCCTCCTCGGCCATCTTTCTACCTTTCATCACAAATCACATCTTTCATTTATTTGTTGATCAATTATTGATAAAGAGTGAATAAATGAGCAGAGATTTTTCTCAACAATATTTCTCCAGATTTTTCATTTCCAAGCATCTTTTCCCTTCACATGGATTTCATCATTTCTTCCTGAAATTCATTCTGAACCTGATGGCTTGTTTACAGAGCTGGATGTATTATCGCCCTCTTTTTAAGTCACTCCCTCATGACTGACAGTCTGAGGTTTCAGCAACTTGGTTTGTGGTGAAAGGAAGCTGCAGACAGATGAAAGCTGCTTTGACTCAGTACATTAAAGACACAGGACCTTCTTCAATACAGTAACTCATGTGTAACATACAGTTACATGAATACCAGCTCAGTCAGCTGGGTCATAGAGAACATAAAGCTGGCATATTTGCACTCCCAGCAGGGGCCAAGAGTAGTTCGAAGTTTCCTGCTTTAATTTGTTCAGCTGAATTTTCCCTGACTCTCAGAAATGATGATAACAGTCCCTCACCTAATTGTCTCTGTCTCCTTCTCCCTCCATGAACACCAATTGTGTTTACAAAGGGTTTTAATCATGTTGATATCTGTTAATTATTGATATTTATCAATATTTCCTGACAATTCTTCTCATACCAGGTCAGACTTTTTAATAACATGCTCCTGCACAGAGGTTCCATCATTTAAGTTTCCAAAATAATATTACAGGGATCTTTATTAAATGTGTAAACATGCTGCGCCTCTCCAGCCTGCACCCAGAGTCAGAGAACCAGTGGTTCACACACAGGCTGAGCAGACACAGTGGCTCACAGAGTTTGTCCTCCTCCTGCATTTTGCCTTTTTTTGTTGGCTTGGATAATCTGATAATGATACGAACAGAGCTGAAAAACAAACAGAGAGCCTGTTCTGACTGAAGACAAAGCTGAACAATTGATTAGTAATGTGATTGGGCAGAGACAGGATACAGAAACTCAATTGAAAGGCTCATATATATAATACACCTTGTGATTTGAATATTGCACATTGAGAGGAGGATAACTGAAACAATATGTTGAACAGCCATAGCAGAAAGAGAGATTTAGCATCTTCTGTTAACAAACTGACAGAAAATTCAGAGGTGAAGCCTTACTTTCAGGAGCATGGTTCTTCTCCTGTCTGAGATTTGTAACTCAGTTTGCTTTGTCTCAAGCTGCAGTGTTAAGTCTTTAACCTCCAACAGATCAGGCTGTGATTGTTCCTGGCAGCTTTAAGGAGCCAAAGAATGAGACTGAAAAGCATTTCTGAGAAGAAAGAAAAGCAAAGCTGCCCCCCAAAAAATTACACATCAAACATTCATAAAATCTCCCAATGTAGAAAATGTGGGTGTGCAAGCTTGGCTCTGCCTGAGGTGAGGATGGGCCCAGAACTTTAAAATCTGTTGATCAACCAAGTAGGCAAACTTTACTCCACCTCTTTCCTATATCTACCACAGTGAGATGACCTGGAAAAACACCAAAGAGGAGGACTTTTTTGGCTTATACACTTTGGATTTGAGTTAAAGTTTGATTCAGTCAGAGCATTTCCTCTTCTCTAAATCAATTATAAAAAATATCTCCCTCTAATCCTTCCTCTTCATGCCAGGCCCAAATGCCCTTCCACTAATTTTCTATTTTCACTCAACTCAATTAGGATTCAGTTTGAAAACACCCATGTGGCTCCATTAACAGATAATATTTTAAATTGGGCTGAATCAAATCATTTTCTGCAGCCTGGAAACTGTACAAAGAGAAGAGCTCCTTATTTGCAGATGCATGTGTGTGAGCTGCATGCTGAAGACTGCCAGAGCAAATATTGATTTGTGTTTTCACCACATGAACCACAAAGTTCAGGTTGGTCTGGTCTCCATGAGGCAAATATCACACAGATTAGAGCGGAGCAGTCTCACCTTCTTTCTTGTAAAAGACCAGCTCGGTCTTGAACTCCCTCCTGTCGTCCAGAGCTCCTTGGATCTGAGCCGTTAACCGGTCGCTCGTTTCGGGGCCATATAGGAAGTGACACGCACAGCTCTTCTGCATGAGCTCTGCCCGGGCGTAACCCGTGAGCTCACAGAAGCCGTCGGAGCAGTAGACGATGGGGTAGAGAGACTGCACCTGGGCGTTCCCCAGGACAAAGTTGCTGTCTGAAAGGAGAAAGGAGAAAATGCTAAACAATTTATCTGAAATCAGTTCTGAAGGTGCAGATTTGTTAACTTAACATGAAATTCATTCATTCTTGATCAAAGTCATTGACTGTATATAGAATGGACCGCTTGCTTCCGCCTGTCACCGTTCTACGATTTTGAAGCCAAAAAAACCCCGTTTCTCTAGCCGCCATTGTGCAGCCAGAGTTTGCACAGTAGAGAATTTCCGGTGGAGCAGAGTAAAAAAGAGAAATAAAAATATTTATTTCTTCTTCTTCAGAAGGTTTAGTCTCCTTTTGGCTCTTTCCCCAAGTTTCTTATATCCCCGATAAAAACTACTCACGAACAGCAGCTGTCAACTATCGTAAAACGAAACTTATATCACGGTTTTTAACGTCCAATAACTAATGAGAAACTAACTTCTCAGAGAAAAAACACCTGAACACCATGCAGCCAGATGACATCGTCATACTACCTTAGAGTAAGGATGAGAGAAACGTTTCTACGAGGTATCGTAATTTTTTACAGTTTTCCCGGCTCATATCTGGAATACATGGGGAGGCGGGGCTTATGACCTATACTGCAGCCAGACACCAGGGGGCGGGGCATCTGCTGGAGGCTTCAGTTTGAGCCGAACGTCGTTACGTCCACTCATTATACAGTCTATGATCAAAATATCTGCTTAAATGAAATGTGTTGTTCCATGATTAACTAGACTTTAGATTCCTCCCCAGTGTCAAGTCAAGTGATGAAGATAACCTCACAGAGCTGCTGGCCTTAGTCTGTTGATTACTTGCAGCTTCACAGTGAAAAAGGAATCATATATAATTGCAGACAAATATTTGCATGTATTCTTCCCTCCTCTGAGAAAATCCTAAGCCCATGTGGGGGAAATGCTCATGAAACAGCCACACTTTGAAAGAGAGAAACTCCTGTTGCTGGTTTCCAGAGCGAGGACTCAAGGACTCTGCAGCAGATCAGTAACAAGAATTGATCATGAGAGGTAAACACCTTGAGGAAAGCATCGGGAAATGTGTCAGGTGTCATTTATTCATGAAGCTAAAGTGCATCTTCACTACACAGAGAACCATCTCATGTACCTGCAGGAACATGATGCTCCATTTATACGCTCTACAAACACAACAGCTACACTCACACGCTGTTGAACAGTGATTAGCATAAGATGGATGAGTGTGTGTGTGTGTATGTGTGTTTGTGTGAGAGTCAACTTTGCCTGACTATTCGCAGTTAATAGCCCAGGGCATGTAGATGTGTGAACACTGCAAAATGGACTTTTTATTACCCTGTGCTCAGGCATACTCATTGATCCATCAACTCTGAGGGCCCTCGAGACCACTGTGTTTAATATTTCATGGCTAATGTGTGAGGTGTGTGTGTGTGAGAGCGACAGTTTTATATCAAGTGCACACAGAATTCACCAAATAATTAGGGAAAAGAGGAAAGGGTGCATGTTTCTGTGACTAAACCTGCTCTAAAGAGGGTCGGTTTGTGTGTGTTAAAGCACATTTGTGAGTATTTTTCCTCAGACTATCAGGAGTCAATCACAACACTAAATCACCCCTCTCATTAGCTAATTGCTCCTGTACGTCTGACACTTGCGCACATCCTATCTCCTCTTCTTCTCTCTGGGGGTGGAAACAGCAGAGATGTTTGGTGACATCAACAAAAACAAAACAGGAGTGAAGACGACAACCCTGCTCAGAATCCCTGCAGGCTGTCACACTTCCTCACCGCTCATCCTGAGGGAAACACTGAAGCCTGCCTGTGCTTGGAGTCTGAATACTGCTCAGAAACACCTCACAGGTCAGAGCTCCCAGAGGATTACAGAGACGACCTGTTGTTTTGTACTGTCTGCAGCAGCTTCACAGATTCAGATCAGTTTTTCAGTTCTTTCTTGTGGCACAAAACACTGAAATTTGGTTTAATGCATGCTCGCTTCTCATCTTGAGGTGACATGAGAGTATTTGAAGCAACTTGGCCACATGTTACCAGTTGCAGAATGAAAGAAATGTCCTTCAAGACCTTTGATGTGATGTTCAATACCACAGATTTCTTCTTCTTCTTTTCTTTTCTAATCCTAAAATGTGTCATGGAATTTTCCTAATTCCTTATTATTCTACACAATTATTACCTTAATTTCCTCTGTATGTCTCAAACATAGTCACAGCCCTGTATTTGGCCTTAGATACACACATTCCTGTATTCTTCCAAAGTGAGGACTGTTTCTCTTGTATCAGGATGAGAGGGACATCCTAAGCTGAACTCATTGGTCTCTTAAATAGACATAACAAACATCAGAAATGATAAATACTGAATACACAGAGAGGTCTGGCAGAATTGACTCTGCACTACACTGTGCATCCAAGTGTACTGTCTGTCTCTTCTCCTTGATCAAGCTACATAAACTTTTTCAACTTAAGTCATCTGAGTCTCCTGAGTTTTCTTCTTCAAGTGGTCAAGCTTCCAGAAAAGTCCTCAACAAACTGAAAAAATTCTGGCTGGTATTAGCATAACCAATACCTTTACCCTTTTTCTACAATTTTTACAAAAGCTGCACTGGCTGTTTGTGGGACCCAAAAAAGCTCCTTGCATTGCTCTGTTTATGCCCGGCTATTGTGTCTGCAGACTGAGAATAGGGCAGCACAACATATTGTTTCAGTACGGTCATCCAAATATTCACACAAGAAATATCCATATTGCAAGATACAGTATATTATACCTCTCAATAACTTTGAGCCGTTCATTGAAGTTAATGTCTATTTCTGTTTAAGCCCCATAATGTTACTAGCAGATCTAAATGGGTATAGGTTTATTTATTTTACAACATTACATGCAATGACCTGCTCAGTTAGAGCAGCTGTCATTTCAGCTGCTATTATCAGGGTTGGGCAGAGTGATGTACAGTGTGAGTGGTCGAGCAACTAAGAGAGGGAGTGATGAGTGGAGCATAATAGGGATTTTGACAGTCTGACAGTTTACTTATAGTTAATATCACATAAAGTGCTTTATTTAGCACTTTCAGGGTTTAAGGCAGCAGCTTCCAGTACTGTGCTTTGTTCAGCTTTGTCTGAGAGTCTATGAAAATTTCAAAGAGAGTCAGGGTGAATTCAGCTTAAAAGAGTGAAGCAGTAAACTCCAAAAAGTATTGCAAAATACTACCCCAATTCCATTGAGGTTGGGACATTGTGTAAAAATGTAAATAAAAACAGAATACAATGATTTGTAAATCATCTTAAACCTATATTCAATTGAATACACCACAAAGATAAGTTATTTAATGTTCAAACTGAAAAGCCTTGTTTTTTTGTGCATATATTTGCTAATTTTGAATTTTATTCCTGCAACATATTTCAAAAAAGGCTGGGACAAGGGCAACAAAAGACTGGGAAAGTTGATGGATGCTCAAAGAACACCTGTTTGCATCATTCCACAGGTGAACAGGTTCATTGGAAACAGGTGAGTGTCATGATTGGGTATCAAAGGAGCATCCCCGAAAGGCTCAGTCCTTCACAAGGATGGGGCCACGTTCACCACTCTGTCATCAACTTCACGAGCAAATAGTCCAACCAGTAAAGAACAATGTTTCTCAACGTACAACCGCAGGGGTTTAAGGATTTCATCATGTTCAGTCTATAATATAATCAGAAAATTCAGAGAATCTGGAGAAATCTCTGCACGTAAGCCACAAGGCCAAAAAGCCAACATTGAATTCCCCTGACCGTCGATTCCTCAGGTGGCACTGCATTAAAAACTGACATTATTGTGCAAAGGATCTTTTTGCTTGGGCTCAGGAACACTCCAGAAAACCCTTGCCAGTTAAGTTAAGTTAGTTACTTTTTATCTCAACCTCCTCCAGTTTTGTTTTGTCATGCTGACAAGATGTCACGCTATGAAGGCTACGATCAGTATTAATATTTAGGAATTAATTTGTTGGTCAAACTTCCTCAGAATCGTAAAAGTCCTCCTGAGCTGTATGAGAGATGATAATAACAGCACTCTGATGGGCTGCACACACTCTGTAGAGCTGTAGCTCCTCTGCTGCTGGAAAAAAATCTGAATTGTTAATCTTGTATGTATAGGTCTGTGTGGTTTTAAATGATTTTGTATTTTTTCATGTAGGGGTAATAGTAGTTTTTATCTCATGTGAGCTGTCATGTATTTTCTTTTCCCCTGTTAAGCACTTAGGATGTTTTTAAGTGCTTAACAAATAAAGTTGCATTGGATTGGATTGGATTGAAATCTTACTCAAACTTTGCTGCTACCTGGATCCAATACAAAAAACACATTTCTGTGATGCCACAGTGATGAGAAGCTACTCCATAACTCACAGAGAGCTGACTTTTATTCAGCTAATATCTTCCTCTCTGCGGATGAAAACCTCAACGTTCTTCAGTTTCATTCCTCTGAGAGTTTGTTTTTGACTCTAGATGATTTGATTTCAACAAGTCTCCGCCAGAGTGGGTTTTACAGAATTTCAGAATGGAAATAACACTAAATCTACTGTTTGATTTACCATGAATCCAGTGTGTCTCAGTGAAGAAAAGACAGCAGAGATAAGTTAGGTCTAAGAGGAAGGTCAAGAATCAGAACAATGGATAATAAAATGGTTTATCTGCTGCCTTTTTGCTTCCACAAAAAGCACAGGCCTGGCTGAAGTGCATGGGGGACTCATTCAGACTACTTTACAAAGCACAACATTAATACCATCTGACACAGGGTCAAGAAATCAACCCAGGGCTCAAACCGGTCCCTAGACTGATCTCATCAGCACTGAGAAACTTCTATTTAGAGGTCTGCTTGGACAAAGATGTACCTGAAACATGCTCCATTTTGAGAACTTGAAATCTATCTACTCTCCCCTCTAGAAGAAGACGGAGGCAGAGCATACAACCTAATTTGTTTCCCATCTTCTGACATGTCTCAGCTGATCACTGCTTTATGCAACAGGAACAAAGGTGTGTAAAGCAAGGAGAGACCTGACACATGGTGCCAGAGGCTCTTGCTGAACATGTATGAAATGACACATATGAAGATGACTCCAACTTCAATACATAAGCTGTTTGCATTTCAGATTATTATTCATTAAAACCCTTCTTTCTGCATCTTTTCTTAAAAATGAGCAAGGCGGACATTTATGCTCAATCCCAGTTCTACCCTTAGCCCTTCCCCTTTGTCTACCCCTACCCCTTGGCCATTTGTTTAGAGGGCCGAGGGGAATGGGTGAAAATACACCCCTATAGACCGAGACGCCACTCGATCTCTCCTACGTCACCACTTTTGCTGCCCAGTGGCTCTGTCATAGGCAGACGCAACAATTGTTTATTTTCTGACAGGATGCAATTTCCAGTGATGACAGACTACGATTATGAATGCACAGAAACTGGACTTTTCTAAAATGCACTTTACCACACAAGTGACCACACAGCTAAACAAGGTAAAACAAATTATTTGGATTTTTATTGGACTGATGTGTAAGTGACTTCTTGAACTTCTGGAGCCAGACTCAATCAGACACTCAACAAACCAAAAATTTTGGCACTTCAGCATTGTCTCATACTTTTAGACTGGACGTTGTCAGTTGGTTGCCAGTCAGATTGGTGCAGTGTGCACTTAAATTACTTTAAGTGCACAAATTTGGTAGGTTTGTGGGTGTTAATCACAAGCCCTAAAAAGGACTAGTCTTAAGACCAACAAAAAAGACTTTCCCTCTTCAATATATATATAATATCAGGCTTATTCCCTCTCCTCCTCATCCAATTGGTTCAAGACTGGCAACTGACAGAGCTGCTCCTTAGATTGTGTCATCTGTACAGCACTGAACAGGCTGTCTGCAACACAACAGCAAACAATAGCCTTGCTGTTACCATATGCATGTGTGTATGTATTAATATGTTGCCTGTTTGAAATGTCTGCTACAGAGGAAACTGAAACCACAGCTATGCTGTTGTTTTTGTACATGACATGGATTTATCTAAGAATCATTTCTCTGAATTTCTTCACAATGAAATCAAGGATTTCAGAGACGGAGGCAATGCTGTGTGTGCATCTTAGTGGAATATTATGTTGATGACATGGTTTCCCAGTGTGTGTGCACCAGAGTGAGTGTGATGGCATTAAAAGTTCCCCGATGGCAGATGCTGAAGCGTACAGCCAAAACTGGAGGTTCACTCTTACCTCCACATAAAAAAACTGTCCTGTGGCTCTTGCTGTGATTGATATGAAGACCTTTGAGGAACTGGTCCTCCTGCACTTCAAAGACTACATCCCAGCAGGGCCCCCTCCCCCCTCCCCACCCAGTCTGAATCCTCTGCAAGCACATCCACCAAGAATGTTGTCCCTTCACTCCTCAGCTTGGCACTCACTCACCTTGAAAAAAAATAACACAAACCAATAGGGTGTTTGTCAATTTTAGACTCGTACGACCCCCTGATAACAGCCAGTGAGCTCAGCAGAATTGAGTACAACCCACTGCAGGGGGAAAAACACTTTTCACCAACAGAGCACAGAGTTCAAACAGGTAGTTACACCCCTAACCTAGACACAAAACCACCCCAGGGTTTGTGTCTGGCACTGGCAGCCTCTTGTCCCCCCCCCCCTGTACATCATGCCCAAGACTCCACTGTGAGGAAACTGAAGTGGGAAGTTTCTGGATGGCTTTGCAAACAATATGTGACTTCTCAGTGGGAGAAATTCCAAAGAGTTTCTACAGAGAGATGCACAAGAAAAAAAAACATGCTGCTCTTTTTCTGCAAAAGAACTGGAAACATTTACAAGATCCTTTATGTATGGCCTGCAGATTATATGCATTCCATGGTTTAAACATACATTAGAGGGATGGTGTTAATGCCTAATTTATTTATAACATAAAACAAAAATGACAATGCAGTGAGAGGATTGGAAACTGAGATGTTTGCATGGAGGAGGCCAACTTTATGACCTATACAGTTTGACTTTTGGAGAGCTGATGTCCCCAGTGATGCATGCACTCTGTAGCTGTTGTTTTTCTATAGTTTCTCTGAGCATCAGTGGCACCCTGCTACCTGGAGCTTTGATGAGATCAGATATCAGATGTGTGGAGCATACAGAATAATAACCCAGCTCACAGGCTTATCATCCTGCAGCCAAATCAGCTGGAGGACCTAAGGAGTTTTGACCAGACTTAAGCCCCATCCACACAAAGTCAAAACGCTTAACAGTTTCCAAAACGATCGTCATAAAGATGAAGGCGTCTCAGAAAATGTGTGCGTCTATATGAATGCACTCGATACACATGAAGACGCTGTAAAACACTTGCCAGACCTCTAGGGGCGCTGTAACGATATGAGGGAAACAAGCGGCCTCGTAGTCTTGCGGGTCCTTTTTCGGGGTGTATCAGTAAAGTGCCGTACTGTGTCCTCTATGCTTGTTTGTTCAACTCTGTGGTGGTTGAGAAGAAGGAGATTTTGCTGCAAAAGGGATAGCAGGGTCACCAGCTTCATCAACACATAAGCTACATCGTACGCCGCCATTGTTGTTGTTGCCATAGTGCCACTTGTGGCGCATGCCTATTAATGATGATGTGAAAATATGACGTCAGCGTATCTGAAAAGTTGCGGAAAGCCAGTATACACGGAGCCGCGTATACAGCGTTTCTAAATCTTCCCACTTTGGAACCTGGTTTCAGAAATGATCGTTTACAGACCCACAAAGCGCCGTGTTTGTATGGATGATACGCAGATTCGGCAAAAAACGTATGTGTTTTTACCTCATTCTGTCTTCGTGTGGATGGGGCCTTAGAGAGAGACAGCGAGAGAGAGAGAGAGACACACACAGAGACAGAGAGAATGAGAGAGAGACAGAGAGAGAAAGAGAGAGAGACAGAGAGAGAAAGAGAGAGAGACAGAGAGCGAGAGCATCAACATGTAACTTTTATCCATTAACTTATTTTCTCTTATTCTGTTCAGGGTCATGGGTGGCTGGAGCTTATCTCCACTGTCTTGGGGCGAGAGGCGGGGTACGCGCCGGACTGGTCGCCAGAGCTGACACAGAGACGAACAACCTTTCACGCACACACTTACACTTGTGGGAATTAAGATTCATCCAGTTAACCTGATGAGCATGATTTTGGACTGAGGGAGGAAGCCAGGGAGCCCAGGTAAAACCTGTGCATGCATGGGGAGAACATGCAAACTCCAAACAGAAAGGCCCACCATGTTTGAACTGCAGGTGCTGCTATCTAGTGCCAGAAGAAGTGCTTCTTGAAAACAATAATGCAGCCAAGGCTAACCACAACTAATAATTTATTGTCAAGGGTATTGTTTAATATTCAACTAAATTCATTATTCAGCACTAACTATTGACTAAAAACAAGAAAAGGATGTTATCATTGAAAGAACATAGCCAGAGTCCGCGCCATTTCTCTCCCATACCAACACAAGGATCTTAATGCATACTTTTATTTCCAGCCGCATTGACTATCGTAATGCCCTGTTTTTTTGATCTTCCTAAAAGAAACATCTCAAGTTTACAACTTTTAGAGAACTCAGCAGAATGTGTACTAATGAAGACCAGAAGGCAAGGGCATATTACACCAGTTTTGAAATCAATGCATGGCTCCCTGTGTGTTTCAGGACTGATCCTTTTAATTTTTTTTTATAAGTCTTTCAAGTTTAAATTTTAAGTTGAGAATGATTGGGCCTTAGACCCTCTGGTTCATTCTGCCCCTGTGGACAAAGAGAAGAAGAGTCAGATTAAGTGTCTAAATGTTCCCTGAACAGCTGAGTCTTCAGACATCTCTCACAGTAGAAAGGGGCTTAGTGGATCATATGGAGCCAGACAATTCATTCCACCATTTGGGAACAACACAGGAGAAGAGTCTGGCTAGAGATTTAGAGTCATGCAGGGCTGGGAGCACCAGGCGTCTTTAACAGGCAGAGCACAGAGCTAGAGGGAGTGTAGACCTGGATGAGAGATTCCAGGTAGGCTGGGGTTGTTTTAGTCACTATTTTGTAGCCACGATTTACTGTGAGGTGACGTGCTGTTTTGGTCTGGTTAGTGCAATGATTGTCAAGAGTGGAAGCTCAGTGGAGCGTAGTGCTGACGTTCGGTGGCAAGCATGCTTGATGTGCGAATTGGGGGTCAAGGGTCAGCTGGTCGTCAACCAGATTTCTGGCAGTTTCTGAACACAAGTTGATTTGATACAAGCAGGAAACTAAGCTGTGGTTGAACAGAGGGACACGCTGGAAAGACAAGAAGCTCAGTGTTGGCGTTCCTTCACCCATGTGTGTGGAGATATCAGTCAGACATGCTGGTAATCCAAGCTTAGACAGTTGTGTCCTTTGGTCCATGACCCCAACATATGAACAAATACTCAGCTCTTCACAAACCTCATTTTCTCTCCAGGTGGTCTAAGGAATAGTCCGTACAGTCCTGGTGACTCTTCTTCTCTTTGGCTGTCTTAGTTGTCAGTGATTGGCTGTTACTGTCCGTCTTTCAGGCTGTCATTCACTCACTCTCACACTCACTCACTCACTCACTCACTTGCTCTCTCCTGTCAGAGCAGCCTCTCTCTCTCAGAGTTCACTCAGCAGAGATCTGTGGATGGTTATCTGTCAAAGTGATGAGGCAAAATAAGAAAACTGTGGCTGTGGCATTTCAAAAAGCAGACACAGTGGTTTCTTCCCTCGTTAAATGTCTGCTGGCCCGTGTTAACACCTCTCACTGCAGTTATGAGAGGTAATTAATGACAAACTGACGTCCCCCTGTGCCTTCAGAGTCAAGCAGGGCGGCTCAGGAAATGACAGCTCAATCTTTTTGCTTAGATAAGATCACATAAAACCCACTGCCGCTTGCTCTGATAGGTCCTCCACTCTCTGAACTGTCAGAGTAAATTAATCATTTAATCATTTGAAAATGTTCTTCAGCTGTTTCTACAGCATGCTCACTCTTCTTTTATTGGCTGTTCTTTTTTCTTCTGGCACA
>RPOG01004960.1:0-37925 GCA_008086565.1 Thalassoma bifasciatum | reverse complement strand
AGCACTGCAGTGCTTTTGTTGTTGTTCTTATTACATGATAATGAACCTTAGACTGTTTGGGGGACTTGTATATTGCAGTATTCAATCTTCACTTTTAATGTTAACTATTGTTGTCAATACTTGCTAAAAACGACATTCCATCTAGCTTCTAATAGACAGGTCTTGCAGCTTTTGTAAAGCAAAACTTTTAAGCAAACTTCACCTTGAGAGCATCCCATTTCTTTTCTTCACCACCGTACAGATCACCTAAAGACTCACAGGGCTTGGGTGAATGTAAAAAAAATTCCAACCTGACATTTTGGATGGTATCTTTGAAAGGCAGAAAGCCAGTGAATGCCAACCAATTAAAACTCAGCTCATAGCCGAAACCTTGTGGCAGCCAAATTATAATTGGGTATTTTTGCCAGTATTGGTGAAGTTGTGATTGCCTCTTGTGCAAAAGTGATATCGCTGAATTTAAAACCATGATGGGGCTCGAGTGACAGCCACAAGGATAAGAGATATACATACACATATACATATATATACACATATCACCAAAAGACAGTTTATTTTTGTTTAGAAAATTATTTCTTTGATATAACAATGCTTCTTGGCATAAATCTTAAATCCTTGGAAAACCTGTTTGTGTTGGTTTTCAATCGAACCACATTTGTAAGGAACTTGCCCTTATCAGATAAGCAGCAGAGGTGAGGTTGTGGTTTGGGCCCATGAAAAATTTGCCAAATCTTCACTGCCAATGCCAAACAGCTTATTCTGGTGTTGCTCCTGACTCTTGTGTTGAGCTCTTGACTCACTAAGAAATGCAATAAAGAGGCCAAATTTTTTTGAAAGTTTAAATACCTTTTTTAAAGGGGATTTAATCAACAAAGCTTCATTTTTTTTGGTAAATGTTACAAGAGTTATATCTAACAAAGGAAGGTTCATTTTTGGTTTTGTATTTATTTATTTATATTACATATTAATGTACAGGGTAACATGATTTGTTTTATGTTTAATGTGAGTTGAAAAAAAATGAAATGCAAGAAAATTACATTTTCAAATTAAGGAGATAAAATAACTTTAATATTTTAAACTTTTAATCAGTTGTGTTATGTTCTACTTTTGAAGTATCAACATGCATGAGTGAAGGGAACTCAGTGTACAACAAAGGGCTCAGGGGTTACACAGGACAGAACAGGTCATGAACCACTTGCTGTACAATGTGTAAAGCAATGGGCTTTCAGGACCTGGAAGTTAATGGATATCCCTGGGCTTTGTGAGCCAGCTATGTGTCGACACTTCAAGAAGTCGTTTGACCTTACACTTTTGCGTTTTTTTTTCTCTTGAAGCATTCAAAGAAATATCTCATAACTTACTTTTTCATGGATTTTTTTTGGATGAGCTTTGCTTTCAATGTTTTGGGTCTGCAGAGAATTACAAGAGGGGAAGACAGCTGAACAACCTCAGCCTGCACCTGCTGACACCCTCCCTGAGCTACCTGCTGGTCTTCTTGGTTTGGAGATCCCAGCAGATGTCAGAAATGTTTTAAAGGTGATTTATGTATTGTAGACATTTTACCATAAATTTAATTTATGAAAAGCATTGCAGACGTTTTTTGCAATTCATTTTACTTGTAAAATCCATTTCACTGACTTGAAACAAAACAAATCTGACGTCTTTAGGGCATGAGTGCAGCTGCAAAAGCACCTGGAGCTGAACCTGCATCTTGGGATACTAAACCTGCTGTTACAAGTTACCAGCCACCTCTCTCTGCTGTACCCACGCATCATGTTATTCCAAAGACGGTGGATTACGGGCACGGCCATGGTATGAGTCGTAAATATGAACAACAAAATGCTCGTTGGATTTTTTTTATAAACACTAAGCTCTCGGTTGTTAATTTATGATGTTGACTTAATGTTACAGAGCCTGGAACCACCGTTGAGCGTATATCTTATGGTGAGAGAATAATATTGAGGCCTGACCCAGTGCTGTCAGACAGAGGCTATGAAAAAGGTGAGTCTAAAGATTACACATTTCTTTCAAAGTAAAACAAGCATCTGCTGTTACATAATCCTTGTTCACTGTCCAATGATTGTCTTCCCTCAGAGCCTCTTGGTCACAGAGATCCTTACAGCAGAGACCCATATTACGACAGACGGCCTGACCCTTACATGGAGCGTCGGGAGTACAGCAGAGAGAGGGAACTGTACAGGGAAAAGCTTCCTCCTGAATACGAGCGAGAGCGTTTTGAAAGGGAGCGCTATCCCCCGAGAGAGAGAGATGAAAGGTAGGTATCTTGTCCTCAGTGACTCCCTAACTGTTGGAAAACACACTGCTTTCCTAAATATGTAATATCTGTGTCTGTTTGTGTGTTTTCGCTTCAAGCACACAGTCGATGGTTGATGAAAGGTACTTGATCACACTGTGCCATACATTGAGATTAGTCTTCAGTGTGTGCCAGTTTGAAACAAGAGGACAAAACAGATGTGAAACTTAGCAATTACTCTTCTTTGTGTAGGTCTCCACTGGCATCAGCTCTACGTTCAGGATACAGAGAGAGAGAGCGAGACATCAGAGAGAGGGAGCGAAGTGACAGTCGAGATCGAGACGACCATTATGGAAGGCCGGGCTATGAAAGAGTGCCATATGAGCGAACTGGGCTCGACCGCAGTGGGCCTGAGCGTTACGGCCATAGCTCCTCACCTTATGGTATGTCACCATTATTAATCTCTTCCCTGTGTTTTATTGAGATGTTCTGCACATAAGCTTAAGTTTGTATCACTGCATGAGATTGAGGATAATCAACCCTTGAACACCCGAGCCTCAAAATGCCCGCCTGAACTATTTTGCCTCTCTTGACTATGAAGCGGTCTCTGACAGCGTCACCAGAAACTCTAGCATCTCACAGCTGCTTCTCTTTACACTTAAGTCACTTGAGGATGGCTGCTCCTCATCACGAGACAACAACTGAAACTGAAAGTAGAGGAGAAAGATATTCAGCTGCTCACTCAAACTGCACAATACAAAAAAGGAATGGTACAATATTTTACAAAAGTTAGCTCACAATACAAGCCCCAAATCATGATCACACAGCACAAAGGGAGGAGAGTTTTTTTCTTTTTCAAGAAATTTTTTGGCTTTTGTGCCTTATTACATAGATAGATAGATAGGAGAGAGGACAGTGGATAATGCAGGAAACGGGGTGAGTGACGTGGGAAAGTGGCCACAGGCTGGATTCAAACCTGGGCTGTTTCATTCATCCCATGTAATGTTACCTTTTTCATATGACGTTGCTCCCTCAGATGCTCCTTCAGTCTCAGAATCATCTGTTGAGGTTTTATATCCAAGGAGGATCTTTTTTGGCATTTTTGACAAACGTCACTCTGCTTTCTCTGCTTCGTTTTCATCCACCACTTTGCAGTCTGTGTTTATTCACAGGTTCTCATAACTTCCTGAGTGAAATTACTGCAATAACCACATATTGGCTGAAAGAGCAGCTCAGCTTTCACAAACTGTCGGAATTTTTCTGGCTGAGCCAACTGTTTAGGAATAAAGAGCATTCAAAGTGCGCTTGAACAAATGTTTTGGTGCCAGCACCACCAGTGTTTAAGAGATAAAGATCAACAGCTGGCCATAGGGTTTTATTTATGGGAAAAGAGGTAAAGCCATGTCCAAAATAATTCAATATCAAATAATAATTTACAGCAGATAGAAGAAGTTATCCAGAAGATCGAGGGCCTCCTGCTGCACCTCCTCTTCCACCTCCACCTCAGCCACCCCCCAGAGTTGAGAAGAAGCCAGAAATCAAGAATATTGATGACCTACTTAAACCACCGGGAAGGTCATCCCGACCAGAAAGGGTACTACCACAAGAAATGACTCTATTTTTACAAAATGTCATTGTCACTTGTATAGTAATGAGTATTTATGAGAGCGCTCCATGTTAACAGATTGTAATCATCATGAGAGGGCTTCCAGGAAGTGGAAAGAGCCATGTTGCAAAGCTCATACGGGTAAGTTTAAATGTTAAAATTTGACAACAGCGTACCACAGCATCACTCTCTAAGCCAGTTAAGATTTCGTTATTGGTTCTCTGATCAAAGCAAACATATTTATCTGATTGTCCTTTTAATCCTCTTGACGTTATTAAGGACAAAGAAGTTGATTGTGGCGGTGCACCTCCAAGAGTTCTTGTTCTAGACGACTATTTCATGACAGAGGTTGAGAAAGTACAGAAAGACCCAGACACTGGGAAAAGGGTCAAAAACAAGGTCAGTATGAGTTTCAAGAACAATGAAAAAGTTAGAATTCATACAGTTGTAAATCAAACTCAGCATCACGTTGTAGTCAATTACAAGCACTCCCAAAAGATTAAGAAATTCTTTCTTTCAGGTTCTGGAGTATGAGTATGAGCCAGAGATGGAGGACACTTACCGGAGCAGCATGCTTAAAACATTTAAGAAAACTCTAGATGACGGCTTTTTCCCCTTCATCATTTTGGACACTATCAATGACAGGGTCAAACATTTTGATCAGTTCTGGAGCGCTGCTAAAACAAAAGGCTTTGAGGTGAGTTGTTTTGGTGAATAAGTCTTGAATGGTTTGTCTCTGTTCGATACAAAGCTGAAGAGTTTTTATTCTCTTAAACAAGGTGTACCTGGCTGAAATCACTGCAGACACTCAGACCTGTACAAAAAGAAATGTCCATGCACGCAGTCTTAAGGATATCATGAAGGTCTGTAAGAGCTTTCTGACCCTGAACTGTCATTATAATGACTTACATTAAGCTTATACACACATGCAAGCCCACACGCCTTAATGTGGTGTTATATCAACAGATGTCGAACAACTGGGAGCCTTCACCACGTCACATGGTCCGTCTGGATGTCCGATCGCTACTCCAGGATGCTGCTATAGAGGAGGTGAGGACTTAACAATACAACGCTTCGCAAGATACAGTTTTTAATCACAAGCTGACATTGTTTAACACGACTCGTGCAGGTTGAAATGGAAGACTTCAATCCAGATGATGAGCCAAAAGAACCCAAGAGAGAGGAGGAAGAAGAAAGTGATATGGTAGGAAATAAACTTTTAGTCGCACAGATTTTAGAATCATTCCCACTTAGTTTGATTCTCATTGCACCACGTTCAATTTAGAGAGTAGTTTATTATTAACATTTGTCGTATAGTGTTTGGTGTTGCCCTGTGGTGTCATAAAAAGAGAACTGAATTTTTTTAACTCAATGGAAATCTTAGGTTACCTTTTATTGTAAAAAGTTAAAAGCGCCTATATAAGGTTCATTAAGCTCAGATTTCATTCCAACATATTCAACAAAAATTGTCTTATTCACTTTGAGCTTTGAAAGATATCAGGTTTGAGAAACAACATCAGGAAAAAAACAAAAAACAAATATTCAATCATCTTATCGTTTCAGAGACTGGAATAACTTTGGATTTTCTTTCATAATAAGGCCGCTTATATATGAAAGAAAAATACCCTAAATAAGAACCATCTGAAAAAAATTAAGGCTCTTTCAATTTCATATGTAAACAGATTTTTGATGAGGGTTTTTTCATTGGCATAATACAGTGATTTTCTTTAATTATTTAAAACTATAATCACCTCTGACGATGTTCTGGAGAGCATAGTGTAGTCCAGCACAAAAACTAGCTTAGAATCAATAAAATTGAGGCAAAAATGCTGTTGCTTTTGTTGAAATTTATAAAAAGAAATAGTGAAAGATTGTTGGTATTTTTTGTCAATGATTAAAAATTCAAATATTTCCCATTGTACCGTCCTCAGGAGGGTTTAACAAAAGTGAAGTGAAGAATGAGGCCTAGCTGGGCTGATGAGAAAACGTGTTAATATTAGCCTCCTCTCTGAATGGATATAGCTTTTTATTCTTCATATAACAATAATAACTCAAAGTTATTTAAGTCAATTGTTCTGAACATCATCACTGAAATTTTTTCAGCTTTTTATTCGTAGCAGCTCTGTATTTCTCTTTGTATGTTTGTCTGACAGTTGTATGCCATTCTCTGTATTCTAACTCTCATTCTGCATTCATGATGCAGTTACCTGCTGTTTTTTATGCAGTGTCAGAGGTCATTGTAGAAGTTTTATTATTTAGTGAGGATCATTTTCTATCAAACCCTAACACAGGGGTAACTTCATGCGTTTAAAAACTCACGAGCAAACGTAATGCATGGATCATACAGACGGTGAAGTGAGTGATTGGTGATAATGACTTAACAAGTACCTTAAACAACAACTTGAATGTTGTTTATTGACCTCTTTTTATCATCTCTTAAATTTACAACATTGCAGTTTTCAGCAAAATCCCCAAATCCCCAAAATGCCGGGAGGCTCAGTGAAATGCTGATTAAACCTTATTTTGATGGTTTATGATTAAAACCATTAGGACGAGTGCTTGCAAAAAATACATTTTCTGTAAATCAATTTAATTACATTGAAACACCCTCACTGTTGTTCCAAAGTAATTAAATGATCCTCTTTGGTATCTTCAAATTGTGTCATGTATGACACATTGGCAGAATGTAGGTGCAAAGTTTGACCAAGGTGCATCATGAATATTAGTTTCTTTGCAAAGTAAAATTCTGGGCAACAGTAATGTCTTTTACTGGTAAGTACAGTATTGAACAATGGGGCACGTCTTGCCTTGTATTAAGTAATAAACACTTTTAAAATATTTAACATGCATTAGGTTTGAGAAATATCAAATAGATTTATCTTGTTAGCATCATGAATCTGCTGGTCTGTTTCATCACCACCATAAAATCAGTAGAGATGCACTAATTCCTGAACAATAACAACTTTGTAGCTATTTCCCTAAAAATGACAAACTCAACTCCCAATCTACATGGTTTCCATGTCACAGTCAGTTATAAATCAAGAAGATTTAAATCATAGCTCTCAGGAACACCTCCTTAAGTGGAAGCATTACCATTAAGTTTTTGTGAAGAGATAATTATAAATGCAAACAAAGTCTTAACGTCTATACGCATGTTTTACTTGCATTATGAATGTATAGCAGTGTAATGAAACATTGAAATGAGTCAAATGATTGTTTATACGTCACTTAAAGGTTGGTTATCGTATCCATTTTGTTAATCCCATTTCCAATTCTGGTTCTTGTGGATTCTTGCTGATAACGATCCTTTTTCTGTTAGAGAGTAAAAAATAATGAATATCACAGGAACAAAAGTTATTGGATTTTTTAGGGCTGATGCAGATACCCAAGTCCTTTCATCACTTTTAGCCAATGACTGATACAGGTTGCCCATTTTCTTGGGTCTATTTTGGGGCCAATACTGCTTTGGCTCCCTCAATTTATATCACAAAAATGATACAATATAAACAGATATTAAGGGTCTCAATTCTAAAATAAGGAACATTCATTGAACTATGTTTGATGCCAAGACAAGATGGAAAAGAGAGGTACAGTGTGTTGTAAACAGTAGGAACAGCACAATCTTTGTTCAACTTTATCAAACACATATTTTGATATAGTTTTGAAGTTGCTTCAGTCTGCAAACAGGGGAAAGAGAAAAGCATGATCTGCATATGGACTGCAGTGTCTTGAAATAACACAGAGCTGCCTCTGGATGCCTGTATGGAAATCATGCTGGAAAAACTCACCCACGTGTCTGCCAAAACTGATAAAAGTGAAAAAAAACAACAGAAAATCAGTCTAATGTATCAGCCAGCCGATATACATCGGTCTATCCTCAATATGACATAATGTGTCAGCATACATATGCAGGTTGTTTACCTGAGAGATAGTGACTAAAAAGACCTAACCGAGCTTGTACCAAACAAAATAATATGTGAAACATTTGTAAACATGCTTAGTTTACCTCCATATCACTGCCAACATGAGCACAGCTTTGTAACATCATGTCACACCAAGTCTGACAAGATGCTACAAAACTGTGAAAAACAGCTTGAAGAGAGAACTTCCGGTAAACTTCAAGCTGTGTTGAAGTGTCATAATGGATGTGGCCCCTCTCTTGATGAGTGAGAAACTTAGTCAACTTCGAACAAGAAAAAAAAAAATCAGTGAACTCAGAGTTCACTCTGAGGTTTCATCCTTAAAGCTTTATTTTGCTGTAAAGAACCAAAAAGCAGAACTGAAATGCACAAACCTAAGAAAATTGAAATTAGTCCTCTGTAACCACTCTACTACATTAAAACATCAGATTTTTATGTCTGCCACAAAGTGGTCATGAATTGTTTATATCTTATAAAAAAGCGTTTCTATTTTAATTTTTTTTGGGAAATTTTCTTTGAAAAACTACATCACATACTTTGATGAACTCAAGCAACACATAAAACAAAAGTAAGTCACTGACATCACACAGGATTTTTTTTTCCTTTGATAACGTGATAGCAGTATCACACCATCATACTTTATAAAGAGGATGTGACTGGATCAGTTTTAGAGCCCGAGAAGAGCTCGACTTGGCATTATTGATACAACTTGAAGTTGCTACAACTGCTGAATATCCAGTCTGAATAGATTTTCTGATTTTTTTTTTTTTTTGCTTTGTCTTTCAACGTTGTATCCTTCAGTGCCTGAGACTGAATTACCTAAACTGATGTAACTGTAGGTTAAAACACAAGCAGTGTGTTTTTTTACATTTCTGTGTTTGTCTTGTTGTTTCTGGCCCATTTTAAAATGTTCAAGGGAAAAAAATGAAGAGTTATAGGGACCCATGGAAGTTTTTACACTTTGATTAATTTCATAAATAATTGAATGTAGAATCACGTAGTTTAACCTGTTTAATTAGCCATAAGACTTTCGGCTTTAAAAACTGTCGCCAAGCATTGAGTCACAATGTTGACAGACTCTGTAACCTTCTAAAAGCACTTGGATGTGCTCTTGCTTTTGTCAGGATATACAAAAACAGAATTCGCAACCAGTTTATCTCAGCTTTATTTAAACTAAAACAATATCTTTGTATTCTGTACAGAAATTTACAATCTGTACACCAGAGTCTAGTCATGGGAGGTTTTTTAGGTTTGGTTTGTGATACATTGGTATTCTTTTGTACTACTGAGCAATTGTTTACACACACACACACACACACACACACACACACACCTAAAAAGATGTTTTCAGTTATTTCACCTTAATAACCTCCATGTCAGGACTGAGTGGACATGAACAATGTCTCCCCCATCTCAAACCGAAGGTCTAGCATGCAAGGATAGACATCAACTTTAAAGAGTTTTTCAGGTTTGTTTAAAAACGACAAGAGCTGAAGAGGTACATGAAAAGTATACATATTTTCAAATACTGAGTACGTTTGAAAATCAACTAAAAATTACAGTTACAAAGTCAAACTAAGTATGTTAAACAGGTTTTGTTTTTAATAGTTTTTAAAAAGGCTGAATAAAAAAGCTCACATCTATAGTTACAATAAAATCAGAGTAAGAAAAGTCCAATAAGCAAAAATGATTTTGATTTTAGTTGGAGCTAAATGATGGTGTTTGTTGAATACTTGTATATTTTTTTTATTCAGCTTTATTGAGGCTTGATTGAAAGGAGGCTCCATTACATGGGAGTTATGTTGCAGTCATTTGAAAGTGCAGATCCCCCTGCACAGTTTAGAAACTCTATTTAAACATATTATAAGCTCTGAGAAAACGTGCTTTTGTGTAAGCTTATCTCTAAAATGACGTCATGAATGTGTATCAATTTCATCTTGGTTTGGAATTTGCCAGAACTCATGATCTACACTGCTTGGCCAGAAAGAAATTCACTACCTAGATTTAACTAAGCAAACAGGCACAAGCCTCCTATATATACAAGTTATTTAACATCAGCTGATGCAATGACTAACTTCTCATTTCTTAAATAACCTTGGAGAAAGACACATCCTGTGGTCTGTTTAAGAAGGGTCAAATCATTGGCATGCGTCAAGCAGAGAAAACATCTAAGGAGATTGAAGAAACTACTAAAAAAAACAAGCACTGTCCAATGCATTGGTTAAAACTGGAAGTATGTATGGTGGGGAACCATCGTCTTCAAAGAAAAACAACAGTGGAACTCAGGGTGAAACAATTTTCTAGGGAGTACAAAGATTGGACTCTGGAGGACTGGAAGAAGGTCATGTGGTCTGATGAGTTCAGATTTACTCTGTTCCAGAGTGATGGGTGCATCAGGGTAAGAAGAGAGGCAGGTGAGGTGCCTACTGTACAAGCCTGTGGGGGCAGTGCTATGATCTGTGGTCACTGTAGTTGCTCAGGTCGAGGTTCAGTAACATAATGTGCCCAAAGAATGAGGTCAGCTGACTACCTGAATACTCTTGATGACCAGGTTATTACATCAATTAATTGTGACACGGGCATATTAAGGGGATTAAAATTGTGAAAGAGTGGTTCAGGGAGCATGAGACATCTTTTTCACACATTGATTGGCCTCCACAGAGTCCAGACCTTAACCCCATGGAGAATCTTTGGGATGTGCCATAGAAGGCTTTGTGTAGTGGTCAGACTCTCCCATCATCAATGCAAGATCTTGGAGAAAAATTAATGCAACACTGGATGGAAATAAATCTTGTGACATTGCAGAAGCTTATTGAAACAATGCCACAGTGAATGTGTGCTGTAATCAAGTCTAAAGGCGATCAAACCAAATATTAGAGTGGGACCTTTTTTTTTTGGAGACAACTTTTTTTTGCCAGGCAGTGTAGTTCACAGAGAGACAACCATGTGGGAGATTCAGCTGCTAGTGTTACTTCCTTTTTTATTTCTTAAATCAAAAAGGATTGATGCCTACTTTGTGTTCTCCAAAGCAGAACTCAGCTTCTGTTTTTCCTTTTGCATGAAGTCAAGAAAAAGTCTGACCACTTGTGTCTCAGAGTGAAAGATCACGAAATTGCATGCCAGTGTTACATTAAATGTCTTAACAAGATAAGCTCTCATCTGTATCACCCTTCTCTTGTTTCTGTTGTTCTATTTGAACTTCTTATAAACCAGTCTGCTCTCTTTCAGCCACCCCTGCGTCCCTCTCCCCTTCTCCTCCCTGTATGTTTAACCGTTGCAGTGTTTCTTTCCATAATTCAGGGTTACATTCCAAAAAGCAAATGGGAGATGGACACGTCGGAGGCAAAACTTGGTATGTATTCCTTTTTGGTCTTCATTTATCGACTAGACAGTCTTTTATTTGTCACTAAGAAACTTATTCTCGCTGTATCTCATCTTATGCTTGGGCCAAGATACTCATTGTGTCTTACTAAGATGTGTTAATGATGTAGGTTGTTACTTTTAAGATGTAATTAGTGACAAAAAACTCTGAAACTGGCTCATCTGTAAATGAAATAAGGCTCCATTTTTAACAGTATTCAAAGAGCTCGCTTCTTGGTTTTTACAATTAAAATATTGTTAAATATCATGCACTGATGGGTGCAACATGGCCATTTCAAAGTGATCTGCTGGTTGCAGCTCCACGTCGTTTGGCCATGTAAGTTCAGACAAGACAGCAAAGATGAAGTGTAACTTGAAACATCTGCACTTGGCACTGTCAAAGTGTTTTTTTTTCTACTCATCAGAGTTGAACCTCACAGCTTTGCCGACCCTTATTGTGTGGATTTCATGTTGGTTAGAGATGCAAGAAAACAACATTAATTTTATCTCCAAAATGTCAGCCTTTACAGACAAAGAAAAACATGTAAACCCTTTAAGATGAACATTTTAACAACACAAACCTTAAACAAAAGTGCAAACACTTGGATCTGTTGTCAACGTTAGATGAAACCTGTACACTTAACAGCATTGTTGTCCACATAACTTGAGCAGATACATGATGAAGTGTGATAAATTACAATTATAATGTTCACGTTTTTCAGGTGTTAATCACACATTGATCATTGCCCCCCATCTCTGTGCCCACACCATGGCAATTAGTCGTCGTACACGCTAGCTCAAAAAGCTTAAAGCTTCACAGACTGTTTTTACATGAAGTAAACATCTTTTTACAGCACTGACAGCACAGATTTTGTACATCAGGCCAAAAATGCTACTATGAAAATTTAATGTATGAGTTATAAGATTGAGGGCTTAATGAGTCTGACCTGGAGAGTGGTTTTCTTTTCATGCAGACAAGTTGGATGGTCTGGGGAGCAGTGGGAAGAGGAAACGTGAAGACATGGCCGGCATGGATCACTTCCTTCAGCTGCCTGATGACTATGCTACTCGCATGTCTGAACCAGGAAAGAAAAGGGTAAATAACCACGCAGTGCTCCAACACCCACCTCTGAATGTTGTTTGCTTTAGAATTGTAAAAGTTAAATCTGACACTCAGGTTGGTTTCAGTCTGGGAACAACGTTACTTAAACATGGTTTTATTTGATGACGCTTTCATTCGTCTATTTCCGGGTTATGACGCCCTGCTTCTCTTTTTTTGCCAAGGTTCGATGGGCTGATCTAGAGGAGCAGAAAGACGCAGATCGTAAGCGCGCAATCGGCTTTGTGGTGGGTCAGACGGACTGGGAGAGAATAACAGATGAGAGCGGCAAACTGGCACAAAGAGCTCTCAACCGAACCAAGTATTTCTAAGAAGATAATCTAATACCCTTTTTTCCCTTCACTGAAAGGTATGTTCCTTTTTTTCAATTACTTTTTGATTTATCTATAGAAAGGCAACAGATGTTACTGATATCAGGTTGGAAGAGTATCCAATCTGAGAGAACTTGAACGTAATTTGCATTTATTTGTTCCCAGTAATATACTCGGACACACTTTTTAATGCAGAACTGCTTTTATTACACACTTTCATAAATTAGCTGCTGTTTCTTGTAAATAAACAAAAGAATAATGTTAGATAGCAGAAGTTACAGATGAACTTGTTTTAAATTTGAGTCCCCAAACATGTTTCAGTTTCAACTAAAACGCTTTCATTTATTTAAAGTCACCAAATCCGAGTATAAATCTAACATTTTATAAAAACAAACATATTCCAGTTTCAGCTCTCCTTCATCATCTGAATGTCTGAAAGTTTAATTCTCATAATATAACACATAAAAGAAAAACTTAAAAGCACATTTTTGGACAAGTCATCAGTGATTTCTTTTTCTTCCACAGGTGTCCAGAATGTGAAAAGCCTGAATCTTGCAGTGAAATAAGAGACTCACCGTGCGGCTCTCATCATGTTGTTATCAACTGTAATCATCAAATCTCAGCTTTTTCACCAATAAGGATAGAGGGATGTTTTATTTTGTTTTTGACCAGACGTCCTGGCTCCTCTATGATAAAATAGTAGTTACTGATCCAGTGTTTATTTTTCTGGTCATGTATCCTGTTGGCCTTTTCAGTCCTGTTTTTTGCTGTTTTATAAGATTCATGCTTTCTGTACGGTTTACCTGTAGCACCGTTTCTTAGTTTGTACATACATGAAAAAAGGAAAATAAAGTTTTGAAATGTACCCATCTCGGGGAGTGTTTCCTGTTCAACTGTTTGTGTTGCTTTGCTGTTTGAGACAAAATGTGCTGCAAATGAATCGGTGTATCAGAGCCACTTCTTGCTTCTTACTTTGAATGTTACACTTTGTCCTTTCTCTTGTTTTTGTAGTCCTATAAATCAGACATGCACTTATCCGATCCTGATATTGAGTATCGGCCCAATACAAACTCTAAAAGTGAAATCAAATTGTGATCCATAGGACAAATCTATTTAACTTAGTTCGATGCTCTTCACCAGTAGGTTGATCCATTTTTGCTCTGCAGAGCTAAAATGCCATGGAGGACGAGTGGTTTAAAGATGCTTCATGCTTGTTTTGCCAACACTAACAGCAACTTGCAATACATGCAAGTTTAACTTCCTGCTTATTTTTGTATTAGGGAAAAAAGGATGTTTGAATAACACTGGAAACAGATTTGATCACTGTTAGTATCTGTCGATACAAAAGATCAAGTATCAGTGTTTTGGTTCTTAAAAAGAATTAATCCAGGCATCCATATCTGAAACAATAGAGTATGCACTCATTTTTTTTTTTTTTTTTTTACTGTCTTCGTTATTAAAAACGCCACGCTAGGTATCCTCACCATGCTACACTCATAGGTGCTTTGGTAACTGGGGAGCCAGGTTGTGTCACCCCTCGTTTTAGTCACAAGCAACTTCCTGAAGTTGCTGATAATGTGAGCTCTTACTGTTGGTAGATATTTGCGGTGGTGTTGTATTGCACAGTTACTTTTTTTTCTGTGGAAGAACAACTTTGTACCACTTTATACACATTACCTCAACAAGCAGAGCATTGCCAACTGCAGTAAGGTGACTTTTAAAATCTTTTCAGTTTCTTGTATCTCAGCCCAACAGTTCTTCAGTGATACCATCTTTTTGTTTGTTTTTTTGTCTGTGTTATCTGTTCTTTTATTTATTTTTTGCTGCTGTTGTCATTTTTATTTGTTTCTCAGGCTTTTTATACCTTTATTGAGATCACACACAGCATTGGATAGAGCAGGACACGGGGTGAGAGGGAGGGCAACATGTGAAAGGGGGGGGGGCAGTTTGTATTCAAACCTGAATCACTTATTCAAGACCTAATGTTGTGGGTAGTGTGATCCTACAGCTTGTCCACACTGGCACCCAAGTGACTCCAGTCTTAAGTCTACAAAGTACAAAAACTGGTCAAAATTAACAAAACAGTGTAGTCAAAATGTAAAAAGAAGGGTGTTAAACTGTCCCAGATGACGGGGGGGACATTTACATACAAGGAATCTTTTTTTCTGCGATTTCAACATCAAAAGTTGGAGAGAAAAAAGTCTAACTTCTTCTTTTTGGAAAAAAAAAACATCCCAAGGTTTGTTTAAGCTGAAGTCTTGAGAAATCAGTTGTTTTGTAAGGTGATAAAAATCAACAAGCTTTGATCTTCTGTGATCATGTTTTTTTCCCATTTCTTGCTGACTTGCTACATTATTATTATAATTTGATACAGTTGGTTTCATACAATCAGGATTTTAATCAGCTAATGTTAAATCCCCCTTCTGTTGTCAGACGTTTTTAAAATATTTGTCAGTGTTGCCATGTTTCATCACTTTTTAAAGTAGAGTTCAGTCACAAACTTTGCTTGTGTGAAGCAAAGTGTCCAGAGTTCTCACACTACAGATCATCATGGATCTTCGTCATTGATGTTGGAGACAAAGAAAAGTTTATCAGTCCCGACGAATCACAGATGAACACTGGAGAACAACATGTTGAGAGAAACACCAAGGTGGTGGCCTGCATATAATTTTGACGGTGGTGGAAGCATTTTTATGGTAAGTATACTGGAAAGACACACAGCTATTTTTAAAAACAGTTTGTAAATATCTGAAAGTAATTTTACAGTAGATCAATTCATGTATTTGTGCGTACTCACTGAATGACAGCAACTGTTGATAAATATTAAAACATGTTTTACTAATGAGGTGTGGACCTTATTTTTGAGCAGAAAATCAGTTCTGTGCACTGGACGTTTAAACCACAACAATGAAAATATGTATTTTTGCTATAATACGGCTGATATAGCAAAATACATGCAATGTCAAACTACCTCATCATGCAACAACAAAAAATAAACTTGGCTGTGTGCTAAAATGTGCAGCTATGCACTACACTTACCCTGTACTGTGCTTTGTATTAAGAACTTCTCTACCAAAAACATGAGTAAGTCCACTTTGTGACGATAACCACTGTGGCACATGGAGCCTCCTCATACAGAGCTGTGGTGTTTGAACTCCGCTGGTACGTCACTGTCCAGTTTACAGATCACCTTGTAGATTGCTTTCTTCCACGACGGATCGTGATCTTTTCCCAGCGAGATGGCGATGAAAAATTCTCGTAGTGTAATTTCTGCGACCTCCAGGAATCTGTCAGGAACCTGTGAATCCACAGGAGGAAACTTCAGCATTTACATTAGATAAACTGATAGATCTTTATTGTCTTTTTACAGGAATTTTTTTGCCACTGACTACAGAATTTAAAAAAAAAACCTGTACATACCATCAAGTTTGCCCACATATTCCTCACACCAACAAACACACAGTCATACACACAGACAAAACACAGGAGAGCGATGGCAGAGGGAAACGCGCTGGCTTCCAGGCCATGAACCTGTATCTGCCTCTGCGTTAAAGCCTCATACACTCAGACTGCTCACTCTAATGTTTGTGTGTTTGGAGAAGATTTACATTGTTTTTATAATAGTCAGATTAAAGCTGTGCACATCCAGGTGAGTAACGAGACAAAACTTAGCAAAGGGACAGTGATTGATTTTTTCTAATGTAATCCTTTTCAATCTTACCCAGTGTATCATTTTCCTTTTTTCAGCTACATCCAAACCAGAGCATTGTAGATCAGTTTTAATTTAATTTACCTTATTTTTTTTCCACAACTGCAACTTAAAAAGCTCTTCTTGCAGTTTGTGGGTATGTTAACATGGCTGCTTGAAACACAGATGGGATATTCAAGATATCAGCGTCTCGCAAGAATACAGACAATTATATTGATTGATTGTTTTATACTTGTGAGATAAACTGGACATGTCCAACATGTTAACATTCCCAACATCCCTGCTGAGTGTTCATGTGACAGAACAGTTGACTTTGTCACACTTGGAGCTCTTTTTGCCTTCCTTTTGTCACGTTGTTCTTTATTTCCCATGCCGTTCAGTTTCTGTTTCCCTTTTTGATCCTGGGATAAGAAGACACACATGAGATGTGAAAAATCTTACTGATTTCTTGTGACCGAAATAGTACATTTCATCTGCTTTCTCTTGTTTTTTCAACAGAATGAATCTTACTTTAGATTTGATTTTTTATTTCTGACTGCAGGCTCTTTGACTCTTTTTACAGCACTGTTTTGTTTTGGGGTTTTTTTTAGTTAGTTTGTTTTTGTTTTATTTCAGTTGCATTTAAATATATTAGCTGCATCATCATAAAACTGAAACTAAATGGCATTTTGTGTGAGATGAAAAAAACCTTTAAGCATCACAAGTCTAATCAAAAAAGTTGTTTCATTTGTTAACAAATATTTTTCGATTTTCACATTGTAAGAGAGGGTAGAACATTTGCCTAACAATGTAAATATTAATCGATAGACAATAGATTTAGGTTGATAAAGATCAATCTACAGGGTGCACTTTCGTGAAGTCAATACGTTATGTGGATGGACAGGTCTAGTTCAATTTTTTTTTGGTTCACGAGGATTTAAAAGTACATTCCTCATTCAGTGCATTCAGTCAAATCCTCTTCATCTGAATGTTAGCAGTCAAACTAAACTGATCAATATCTGGACTCAGGACATAGAAACTTCAACTTCACAGCCTGCTTCTTTTGTCAAAAGAGAGTTTGAAATATATCAAAATACCACCCGGTGTAAGATCTTTGTCACCACTGCTCTAAATAAATAGTATTTAGTGGAGCACCAAAACACTTTTTTATATTTCTGCAGGCTTATTCCACATGATGTGCAAGTTCTTTATCAAAATTATATTTTCAATGATAATATATAGTTTTTATTAGTTCTCAAATGTACTGTTTCACAAAAAAGCAGGAAAACGTAAGTACATTGTTATGTTTTGCTCGACAAATAATGCTTGAGCTAGTTTCTCTTGTTCCTGAACAGATAATGTGTTTCACTAGCTGTGTGTTATTTTTGATACATTTCTGACTTCTCAGAGAATCCCAGTTTTTTTTTTTTGCTCAAAGTTGGGAATAAAAACATAAAATCAGTTTGAAACTCTTCAATCCTTTTCAATTCAAAGTGGTGAAGCAAAGGAAAAACAAAGAGTGAGAGTAAAAGCAACTCATAACAACTCATAATGTTGGGTGTTTTTCCTCATATTCATGACAGGTGATCTGATAAATTTGTTAAGCACTGTATAAATATATATCATAACTGACATCCATAAAAATACTTATCCCGTAATGTGGGAAATCTGTTGATTTTTGAAGCAGTTTTTTTAAATTATTATTTAATTATAAGGAGCAGTAGAGTGTTTTTAGTTACACATTTATCAGTTAAGCTGTGTAGTATAAGTTCTCAGTTATTGAATACATCTGTGACACTCTGTGCAGAGCTAAAGAAGTTGTTGAATGATGAGTGATTGGAGTATGACAAAATAAAGAGGTCAGAATGAACTCTGTGATAAGCGCTCCCTATTTAATCCAAGGACGATACAGTCTCTCTCCGTGCACAAAAACACAACATGAATACCACACCATGGCCTTCTGAATTAACAGCTTATCTGTTCATCCCACAGCTTTTTTTACTATCCTTGAGCCAAAATATATCTCATCTTAACACTCCAAACTGACACCATATGATTATATGAGATTATATGCTGGCTGTTTTCATTACACAATGGTCTGAGTGTCTTAATCTATTGTTTTTTACAATGGCAGAAGTGCTGTAGCCTGTCCTGACTTGTCGCATTGGTATTTGATTAAACTTTGAGGATTATTTACAAAAGGAAAATCGACAAACATTCAAAATATATCTTAATAACAAAAGTTTGACTCAGAGCCAAACACACAAATCACTGAGTGTGGCACCCCAGCTTTGATCAGGTGTTCTGTTTAACATACCTGGAAGTCGTTGGCTTTGTTGTAGTGCATGTTCAGGGCTCTAAAAAGTTCTGATTCTCTCCCCACAGTCAGACTCCGGATGTCAGTCGACCCTTCAATGAGAGCGTGTCGGGCAAACTTCTCCATCTGGATGTAGAAAAACTCTCTGAAGTTACTGAACCACTTGATGAGCTGAGAGGTGATGCAGCGCGTGAACTGAGGAGGGCAGAGAAAAAAACAGGTGAGTACTGTCATTAAAGATTGACCTGAACAGGTAACTGTATAACTTGATTTTATTACAGAAAAAATGTTGAAATATGAATAAAACTTATTTTAGACTACTGTTTGACTGTTATAAACTTTATACACTGTTACAGGAGCTATACACAGTTATTAATCCTGATCTGAGTGATTGATAACTACTCTCACAAAATAAAAATATATACAAAAACACGTGTTTTGGACTGGTGATTTATACTGTTGTATATGTCTGTATTTTGTTATTTGAGAAGATCATAATACATTTTTCAGAGTCAACAAGATAAACTGTGTGTATGAAAATCAAACAGATTGGACTTTGTCTATGAACTGCAATTTTGATGGTGGAATTAAAAACTGAGAAATATGCTGTCATCCTTAATATTTGAAGCATTTTCTCACCTGCACATCATGGAAACACATCTTCAGCACCATGGAGCTTGGGTAGCGAGTGAAGAAGAACATGAGCTTTGCTTTTTTCAGATGACTTGTGGTGAGACCCTCCTAAAAACACCACTGTTAAGAATTAAAAATGCATTGAGAAAGGTAGAGTTTTTTTATTCACAGTTCTTAAAAAAGTCCTTTAATTAAAGAAAGTCATTTCGGGTTCTTTGTTTTATTTTTTTAGCCTTAAAGGGCTGGAAAAATAAGAACAGCTGGAATAAAAAGTTGCATTTGAGGCTTCTGTCACTTTTTACACCAATTAAAAAGATAAACATTTACTTTATCAAGGTGAGTATATTTATTACTTTGATTACATCTAAGCACCCAATAACAAAATGAACATAGTTAATGATCAAGTCGCCCACATTGCAAAGGATACATTGAGCACGTAGAGGCTATTCTTCACCAGACTGTCAGACTCAATCTTGACGTGAGGGAGACACAAACTTTCTAGAAGCAGAGGATCCACTGATTGTGTGTGAATATACGCTCTTCTTACAGATCTAGAGTTGACCTTTGACCTCACTTTAGTTGAATTCCAATGTGCATTGAAAGTTGCACATTTCACTGGAACTACTTCTTGCTCGTCTTCACATAGTAGCGACTCCTGACCCAAGAAGGCTTGTGGTTCTGGACTATGACCGGTTCTCGGTCTGGACTGGAGGATGAACTTTTCCTCCATCTCATACTGAGGCTTTTGTACAACCAGAGACAGAGCTTCTGTTTGAACATCTGTGATTGACACCTCTGTGTTCCCACCACACAAAAGCTTTGGTTTACTGTCTATGCAAACTGTTGACTGAAGAGGGAGATCTGTCCTTATGTTTCCTTCACTGATTGACAGTGGCTGAAGAAGTGGCGTGCTTTTGAAAATAGAATCAACGCTCCTGCTGACGGCTCTGGAGAGTTCGAACTTTAAAACATCCGTCATGAGTTTTAGTCTCTCAGGTTTGGAGTGAAAGTAGTTCATCAACTTCACTTTCTTCCATCCTTGTAATTTTTTACTTGAGCTGCTCTCAAACTCACTAAATAAATCTGTACATTTATCACTGAGAGAATTTTCAAGACAGTCTTTCCTGGTGTGATATTTCTCTTCCTTGTTGCTACCGTCTGAACTGTGAGTTGGTCCTGTTCTGAGCTGACTCTGAATGTGTTTCCCTTTCATCTGGCTGTGGCTTGTGCTATCAGATGCATTTGAGCCCTGATGTAAATGCACTTCTTGAATCCTTTCACTGTCCTCCATGCTGTCTAATTCCCCATATTGATTTTTCATCCCATCTGTATACGGCATACCAGGAGAGCCAGTCATGCCTTTGATGATGCTCTCCACTCTGGCTCGCTTTGCTTGATGGCCGCTGTTATAGTTCCACAGGGGATGATCGCAAGAAGTGAACGCAAGTGATGGATGCCTTTTTGTGGATGAATGTCCATTGTCCATGGAGGGATTGAGCTCTTGCTCGCTGAAACAAGGCATCCCAGAGCAAGCGCCACTGTTCCTGTGATGAGCTTGCTTGTTTAGCATTTTAATCTTCTCACCATCTTTGTGCAGGGGTACAGAGACACCTGACAAGGAATCAGGTTGGAAACTGGAGGGATCCTCTTCTTGGCAGCTATCAAGGCAAATATTGCAGGAACAATACATACCTTTGCTCCACACACTTTGATTTATGTGTGCAAAAGACAACTGTAGAACAAAGAAAAAAATATCAACATTCTAGATGAAAGCTACTTGTAAATCAAGCTTACATGAAGCAACTAATTTCACCTTTTAGTCTCGTTTCATATGTCAGAGTCCCCAACTAAACGGTAACCTAGGGCATCAAAAGCACAGATAAATGAAATTACTTACCTGTTGTTTGTTGTGTAGGACAGGAGGAGGCTGTAGGTCTGAAGCTTACAGCTGAAGAGACTCAAATATTTGTACTGAGCCCCTCTGAATCCAGAAGGGGTGGTCTCATATCCAACCTATCCCATCCCTTCCTGATCAGAATAATTATATAATTATGTTTGTCTGCACAAGACAACCCTGAGGAGACCCATTTCTGTGAGTTGAAAAAAATAAATAAAATGAAAAGTTTTCTTTGCTGAGAATTTTTTTTCTGCGCATATTTTGTCAAAATGTTAGGTAAAAAGTCAAACATCTGAGATATTGGAGAAGTCATAGTTTTGAAATTATGAGATTAAGTTGACATTTTGAGATACGAAATAGAAATAATGAGATAGTTAAAAGGAAGAAACCAGTAGCTTCAATTTGCAGTGAGCTGCTGTTGAATACAGAAAAACTGACTGTAGGTTTACTTTAGATGTGGCCAATCTACAAAAGAAATATTATCCTTGCTTGCAGATTCGCATGTGATACTGTTGAGCAAATTCACCCTTGAAAAGACTTTAAGGAAGAAGGTGGCAAATGAGGGGATGTAGGGATTACAATCGGCTGGAGCACATGAATCTCAAAATTTTGACTTCTATCTTACAATTGCAACTTTTTTCTCCAATTTTGACTGCTTATTACAAGTTTTGTTTTTGTTTTTTGTCTCAAAATTATGACTTTTTATCTCATAATTTCAACTCAACATTTTGGCTTTTTCCCTCATAATTTCCACTTTTTAGCTAAAAAATTAGACTTTTATATCACAATATTGAGTCTGTATCTCAAAATTCTGACTTTCTATGTCACAATTTTGACTTTTTATCTTTCTTTTTTCCTTTTCATTTTAAACATGAACGAATAATTTAACATAAAACAAGATGAATACAGTGACAAAGGAAAACGGGGGGGGGGGGGGGGGGGAGACGACACATGCAATTGATTTTTAAATAAATCAATTGCATGTTCAAAACAGTATTTTATCGTTTTGACTTCTTGTCTCAAACTTTTTACCTAATATGGGCAAAAAATATCAAAAAAGGCATTTTTAAAACTCAAAGTTCCCTGATGTTTCACCTAAGTGTGTTTCATTGACGCCAGTTCAAGTGTGCAAAGTTCATTTTTGTCAATGTTAGCGCCTCAAGAGTTTTAAACCTACTAAAAACTCCAGCCCCCCCACCCCCCTTCCTCGTCTCGTGCAGATGTAATGGTTCATCCCACATCAACGCCCTCGCGTCTCAGAGCAGCGCGAGCTTCCGTACCGCTCCTTCAGCCGTTGTCAGGGGAGATACAGCCGCGAGCCAGCGCTATGTTATCAGGACCCAGGTGTGCATACCGGGCGCTCGGTCGTTCTCTGTCCGCGGTGAGCCAGGTAGGCACACAGATGTTGGAATTAAGCTCTTTTATCAGCTCTCAAAGGGGTTTCCACGAACCAAAACAAGAGCAAGCTAACAAGTATGTTCAAGGCTAGTTAGCTAGCCCCGAACATACTTTAGCTCGTGGGTGTTTCGACTCAAAGTGTGACCCTGTTGATTTGCAGCCTTCAGCTGGATGCGTCAGATGTTGATTTACTGACAACAACGCCCAAAAGAGATATCGCATATGCGCTTTTTAGGTCAAAAAACATATACCTAACAGATGTAACTGATGAGTGAAACTAATCAAACAAGCATCGCGAGACTACGACATCAAACGAAGACATCCGGCTAAAAGTCGCAAGATAAGAGGGTCACTTTTTACGCCGAAACAATGGTCTCACCAATCAAGGACAGATGCACTGATATTCTCAGAGACAACAAACGAAGAAGCTTCTGAAGTACAACTTTCTCACATTTACTACAGTACTTTTACAGATAGTTTTATTCGAAGATTCAATCAACACTGAGCATTAAACAGAAAACCAGAGCCCTAAATATCAGTCAGCCTGTCACTGCTTTTGCCTTGTTGACAGGCCTGTCATAGTATCATTGGCAGTGGTTTGTGTGAGGGGGTGTTTGGCCGGCAGAAATAGCTTATGTTCATGTCAGACGTGCATGTTTCGTGAGGATAAAGCATGCTGCCATATGTTCAGCTGTCTCAAAGCAGGAACTGAAGCTGAAACATGATCCTGACTGTAAATCTTGAGAGCTTCCAGTGAGTTGCATGGTCCCTCTTAGTGCTTTAACTATACTGTGGAGCCAGTGGAGCCAAAACATTCAAACCATAACACACAAGAGCTGGGCAACTAATTGCAAGTTAGATTAAATCCCAATATTGTCTGCTGCAATAATCTAATCCCAGTGCAAGATATATATTTTTTAACCTCAAATATGTCAGAATACTTGATTTTTTTTTAGTAGATATTTTGTGCACTACATCGGTGTTATTCAACCTTGCTCAACCAAAGGGTAAAATTGCGGAAAACCAACTAGCAGTCTTAGCTGTGAAAAGTGTTTTTTAAAAAAATAGGGAGAGGACTGAGAGGCTAGATATTTCTGTTTAAAATATCGTTTTTTTTAATGACCTTGGATAATGTGTTCTGAGACACTGAATTTTGGGTTGTAATTATCTGCAAGCCATAACCATTTCAGGAAATAAAATCTTGAAACAATCAACTATATGTATAATGAGTCTATACAATATCTGGGTTTCACTTTTTTAAAAGAGTGAACAAAAATATTTAAATTTATCATGATACTCTTTTTTTAGATGTACCTGTACATACAAGCAGAGTGACTTTTGAAAAAAAAAAAAAATTCTTTAAACAAAAAAGGGACTTAAGTCAAGTCACAGCTCAAGTCAAGCAGTGCAACAGGTTTAGTGAGTTTTTCCTATTGAAAGTTAGAATAAACAAAAATATTGTTGCCCATTTCTGTGTTTTAATGTGTCACTTGTAAAATTATCATGACGGTATCACCACTGAGGCACTCCCTCTCAACACATTTTATTGTGCATGTTGCTGTTTAGCTTAATGTAAAGGGTGGAAAGTTCTTTTGGATTACATACATGTTTGGGCTGTTCTGTGACTACAGGAAGTAAAAGAATCAGAAACCAGTCAGAGTTTTTGTCTTGACCTTTTGAGGGGAACAGATGGATTAAATATGATCCCAAACAAGCATCTTGCTCTACTCTGCCACAAATCAACGCCACATTCTTGTTAAAAGAAGAACAAAACCTTGAATAGACCCCTGTCTACTTTGTTTTACTCAGTCTGTGCCTTCCAGCTCCACCCTTCTCTGGCATCCCACATCAGTAGGGATTTGTAAGAGATCACAAATGACTTTGAGAAGAAAACCGTAAGTGTGTAAGCAGCCTGAACTAGATGGGGTTTGTCACCACAGGCCCTGCCCTCAAAAACCCACACACATGACTCATGGCACGCAGCAATGCAGCACAGAGGAAGCAGCTTGTTTTTTGTCAGCACTGTTTTGGCTATTAGAGGTTGTGGACAGTTGTCCTGAGCGAGATGAATTGTAATTAGACTTTTTGAAAATAAGAATGATCTAATTGTCTTCTTTCCCCTCCATTTCCTCAGGCCAATAAAGTGCTGACCCGACAAAGTGTATCAGGTATGTGTGTCTCTTAAAATATATTTGAAGACCCCATCAGACAGCGAATACCCTTCTCATGTGACTTTAGTCCATCTAAAAATTCTGTGAACAAGTCACCAGCAGTAGATAATATAGATAATGTTGTAAATAACTGCTGTGGGTCTTTTTGTTCCCTTGTATGTCCAACTGCAGCTTTTAGAGATCCCTCCTCACTGTCTCACATTAGAGCCTCTTACAGATCCTGATTTCTCTCATTTTGTAATCTCAAGGCTCCTCTGTCTGCAGCCGGCTAGTTTACAGGAATTCTCAGCCGTAAGTGCTCGGTCTCACTCTTTCCTCTGCCTTTGAGTTTGTTTAATAACCACCTCGTCTTTCAAAAATAACATTTTCCACACTAACACTAATGAAGGCATGCGTATCTTTGTTCTGCCCCTTAGTGCTATTGTTTGACAAATAAGAAAAGTTTTTCTTTCCTCAACCCATAGATGTGAATTGCCATCCTCAGCACACAGTTTCCACATCAGATATTTCAAGACATCTGCTGTTCACAGTATGTAACGCACCATCTTTAAAGCACAGCAGAGATTTGTTCCTGCTGAGTGTTTCTAAACTGTTTCTGTTTTTGTACAGGGGATGAGGTGGTCACAGTGAAAACTCCTGCATTTGCAGAATCTGTGTCAGAGGGGGATGTGAGGTGGGAGAAAGGTGGGTGAAATATTTAGCGTCATAAATTAAACTGCCAATGAGCCAGATGTTGAGCTACATGCTTTTCGTTGTGTATGTTGTAGCTGTGGGAGACTCAGTGACTGAAGATGAAGTGGTGTGTGAAATCGAGACTGACAAGGTGTGACTAAACTCATCATCAGCCTCAACATGTTTTTATTGTTTTATTCTGGACCAAATATGTGAATGCAACTCTTGATGTCTGTGTGTTTTTTCCTTCCAGACTTCTGTTCAAGTCCCGGCTCCAGCAGCTGGTGTCATTGAGGAGCTGCTGGTGCCTGATGGAGGGCGGGTGGAAGGGGGGACGCCACTTTTTAAACTCCGGAAAGGAGGTGGGGGAACAGTTACCATTCTCGCACTTTGATATCAAAAGATTCTCTTAAAATGAGGAAATTTTTAAAACTTCAGAAAACTGCAGTGTGTATTTTTGTCCCAGTTCAGGGGAGATTGTTTTCTTTGATTCATGAGATCCAAGCTACATTTTTACTTATTCACACTTCAGGTAGCTCCAGCTGTAATCGTTTTTAACACTTGTATATAATTTTTGGGCGTTCTCTTGATTGGTCTTATTCTGGCTGCTGTGACACCTGAATAAAGTAAGATCTTATCTTATCTTACTTCCTTGCAATGTTTTTTAGCCGTTGCTGCCAAAGCGGCCCCCTCCCCAGCTGCGGATGCACAGGCTGCAGCCCCTCCACCTCCTCCACCACCACCGCCGCCTCCTGCTCCAACCCCTGCTGCCATGCCTCCAGTGCCACCACAGGCTGCTCCAGCCAGACCTGGTGTGTTTCCAGAAGTTGTCTTGAGCAGACAAGACAAGTCTTGTTCCTGACATCTACACTGTTTTGTCCTGACATCACGATCTGTCTGTTTTTTTAGTTTCTGCCATCAAGCCAAGTGCTGCGCCTCCTGCACCTCCTCCTCCAGCCGCAGGAGGCCGAGGAGAAAACAGGGTAACCAAAAAGTCATTTTTCCAACACAACCCAAAACCAAAACCAACATAAGCCTTGGTCTGTCACGACAGTTGGAAGCAAAGGCTCATGGGAAGCAGAGTCTTTATCGCGAGTGCTAACGCCAGCTTTTCCAAAAAGTCCTCACAGCTGGCTTAATGTTTTGTAATGGTCTCCAACAATACTTTTTTTCTCTCTTGTTCAGGTGAAGATGAACCGCATGAGGCTGAGAATCGCTCAGAGACTAAAGGAAGCTCAGGACACCTGTGCCATGTTGACCACTTTCAATGAGGTGGACATGAGGTGAGCCAGAAACTCCCTGAAAGATGTTATCCAGACCGAACTACATGACAATTTAATTATTAAAACCATCTGGTATGTGGGATTTTTTTCACAAGTAACATTCAAGAAATGAGGACAGCTCATAAAGATGCTTTCCTCAAGAAGCACACCATCAAACTGGGTTTCATGTCTGCGTTTGTGAAGGCTGCAGCACACGCTCTGATCGACCAACCCGCTGTAAATGCTGGTGAGGAACGAAGATCTACTTCACTGATTTTATCTTCTGTGTGAAACTCAACCTCTCTTTTCTCTGCAACCTAAAACTTTTTTTCTTTTCAGTTATTGATGATACAACCAAAGAGATCATCTACAGACATTATGTAGACGTCAGCGTAGCTGTGGCAACTCCAAAAGTAAGACGGAAAGTCTTTAAGTTTTACCTCAGATACTTATACACTTTCAATACAGGGGTGTAACGTGAGTTTGTTTTAGGGGCTTGTTGTACCAGTGATCCGTAATGTGGAGACCATGAACTTCGCTGACATTGAAAAAGCCATAAATGCACTGGGAGTGAAGGTAAAAGCTGTTCACAGAATACGATGAAAGAAATCACAAGATCATTGTGCTCTTAAATTTCTCATTGTGATAAAAGTTAATCTAATAAATGTGTCACCTTAGAGGCTTTTTGATTCAACCACATGTCATTTTGGTGTTGTGCCCAGGCTCGTAACAATGAGCTGGCTGTTGAAGACATGGATGGAGGCACTTTCACCATCAGTAACGGTGGTGTGTTTGGCTCCATGTTCGGCACCCCCATCATCAACCCCCCACAATCTGCCATCCTGGGAATGCATGGCATCTTCGACCGCCCTGTGGCCATCAATGGAAAGGTAAGATTTTAATGTCAGTTGACTCAAGTAGCAAAACTTGTTCCGTGTGTAAAGACAGATCAAAACGGATCTACTTGTTTTTCATACATGACTCATCCATTTGTGAGCAATAATGAAACTGCTGTCCCCTCTGATAGGTTGAGATCCGACCTATGATGTACGTGGCTCTCACATACGACCACCGACTCGTTGACGGCAGAGAAGCTGTCACTTTCCTACGCAAGATCAAAACTGTGGTGGAGGATCCTCGAGTGCTGCTTCTGGACATGTGATGTTTGCTCACACACAGCACCGCTGGTCAGAGATGTCTCACCTGCACAAAGTGAACTCCCCGCCAAACAAAATACGCACAAAATTGCTTACACAGCCTCTGTTGTCTTTGTAAGTGTTTAGTCAGACTGCAGGTGGAGCTCAAATACAATCCTTTATCACTAAAGTCACACCCAGGAACACGCCACGGCTGATTGAAAGGAAATGAATCACTTTCCATACTCTCTCTGTAGTTAATTTGCTCCTTTTGAATTTAATGAAAAAAGCTACATAGATGTGTTTTAACTGACACAGGCCTCAAAAGCTCAGGTTAGTATGTGATTTGAGTTCCCTGCATCTTTGTAACACTGTTATAATCATGAGACAAACTGGTTTTTCAAGCAAAAGTTGGCTTTTGAATTTTTCCTTGCTGAGTAGTCTGTGCTCCTGAAGCTCTTTTTCCACAGCAAATTAGTTCAAGATGTTTTTAATGGCGATTAAAAGGGTTCTTTGGTTTGCTTTTAGTCCAAAACCTGTTTGACTCCTGCTTCACTCTGTCATCCATGTCCTGTCTTCTTCATACCTGCTGTTTCTGTCAGGCTTTATTTACATAAACACATGAATTCAGTTTTGCCAAAATTGAAAAAAACTGGCTGATTTTTTTCTTTTTTATATACACACATATAATCAGAGTATTTTTACTTTACAGGCAGAGTGTGGCTTAAAAACCTACAACCAAACTGTTTGTCCTTATGTTGAGCTATGAGATTGGAGGTCATTTTCTTGTGCTGTCCTATATATTGACTACTTGTACCTATTTAAAGAACCATTTTTAAACATTAAAGACTTTTATTTACCACCAACCTTGCACATGTGCTTTGTCCAAATTAGTTTCATTAAAATAAGTCTGACAGTAAAAGAAAATTTGTCTGATTCTTGAAGGCACCAGTCATTTGGAAGAAAATCGTATAATTCAGTGAAATTCTGGAAAAACTTTTTTTTTCTAGTTAAAATATGCAAAAGTGTACATTCTTCTGTTTTTCTTCCTCATACCAATTTTGTCATTTTGTAAATATGCACTTTGATGCTTCTTTTTCTGAAGCTGTACAAGGCCTTTCAACTTTCCCTCTAAATTCAGTCTTTGTTCACCAAAAGGGATTTCAAAAATACAAGCAAAACAAATTGGAAGCGCCTGGCTAATGAGGTGAGTATTTTCCTGGTTCAACTACTTGCTTGAATTATTTTATCTCATGCCAGATCTATTTTGCCCCTGAATTGAATGCTCCCTATAAATTCTGAGCCAAACACTGATCTTCAAAGCCTCATTAGCCAGCCTCCCGCTCTGCTCTTGAGAAGATCCAAATAATGGGATCATGTCTGACAAAGTCTTGAGGGTTGATCGGTCCTTTCTGCCACTTCACAAACACAGCCTCAAGTGTGTGCAGCTGTGTACGATACCCCTTCACTATTTCTGTTTACTTTAATAATCACGGGGGACAATGGGTCCTAATGTACGTCTTTGTTTCTCTGCCAGCACCTACACAAATGTCTGAACAACACTGTTTGGAGAAAAAACACAGAATTCATTGTGTGAACACAGAAAACCCAAATATTAGATTACCATGAGAATACTGGAGCTCCTAATGGGCCTGAATACAGCAAACAATGATACAAGGGTTCCTTTAATTTAATTATTTACTTTTATTATCGCTCAAGATTCCATTAGCGTTAGAGAGATCATTTTAATTGGCAGCGTGTGCCAGTGGGTGCATAGATATCTGAAGGGTTTGTTGGCAGCTTTTTGTTTCGTCTTCAAAATTTGGCCAAATCTCTGAATTTCCAATGGGACTGCTAAATAAGACGTGGGTTTAAAGTCTTTGTGTTCATTCAGATGAAAGATGGCCTATTAGAAATTGGCAGCTATCAGTTTGTTTTCATTAAGCCACATCAGAGAGATAATTTACCTAAATTATTCTGTTATTTTTTTAATAGATAATTATTTCATTCATTTAGGGAACATCTGTATTTCAGTCCTGATAAAGTCCATTTGAATGATCTTTTTATGCTTTAATTCTCAAACACTTTGATTTTTTTAATGGCTGAGTAAACCCATAGTTTTGTATCATAATAAGTAATCATTTTCACTGTAAGGATGTGCAAACTGCTTAAAGCAAACATCCATTATAGCCTTGTATTTTTGTTTTTAATCCCAAAATATCCATCCAACAGACATCATTTAAGTAATTTGTTAAGGCTGGGAAATGTTTTCAACCCTATAATTTCATTTACGATTATTTTGAAACCAATCCGTCCAATCATTTCTCTTTTTGCTGAAATTAATTCAGTGGCTTTAAAAGTTAGGAAAACAGGCTTGGAATAGAAATGAAAGGCATTTATATGCAATTTTCTGATTAAAGCTGTCAGGCTCAATGACAAATACTTTTAAGGAGGCAATACTGAACTAATCATTTTCTGCAGAGTTATTTAAGCCTATTTGTGCCCAATATGTTGATTTTACCAGCTCTATTTCTACAATTAAAAAGTGCAAATTAATGTTCGACTGTATGACTTCTCATCATATGAGAAACATCAAATGCTAATAGTTAATATAGAAGTCAAACTAGTTTAAAATGAATAATTTTTTTTCGTTTTCAGTGGGCCTGCAATAGAGAAACTACAGTAAAGTGGGGTTTGATAATTCTTCTTTTGAACACTACATCCTTGTTTGGAAGAGTTTACACTTTTTACAAAGTTTACAAAGTGCTTCAGAACTGTTAGTATCCAACAACTTAATCGATCATTTTTTGCATATAAAATCAGGGGGGTCACATTTTCGCATTGCGTTTTTCAACATGTTCCGGAGCGCTGATTCCTTTCACTAATGTGTTTGCACAATCCAGTATGAAGCTGAGACAACAAAAACTTTATGACCTAGACAGAGGTCATCACCTCATCACGTTTTTTTATACATTTACATTTTGGGGGTTACATTCATGACATTTTTGAGTTTTGAAAAATATGTCATTTCCATTTTTTTAATGGTTTATTGTACTTTGAAGCGAATTATTTCATTAATCTGAACTTAAGCCTACATTTTTTATTTTTATTTCGGGGATATATGGATTTTATGCAAAAAGAATGATACCACAGTATGTAAAAATGTAGAGATATGCACTGACAGACTTGGTATGGTAGGTCATAAAGGGTCAAAAAGATTGGATGTGTATAGTTATGGGCCCCTTTGCATACAAAACTAACTGTGACAGAAATCCTCCTGGGTCATTTTACATGTTTCTGGAAGTTGAACTGTTTGCTTTGATTGATGCTATGTTTCATGGTTGGTTACCACTGAGGCCACCTGACAGAAACACATTGGTAGTGTTTGATATCACACCTTGAGACAATTCATTAGCAGCATCCCCAATAATCCTGACCTGCAGGCCCTGCATAAGTAACTCTCACATGCATATTCATTCTCTTTCCTTTACACAAGGTCCCATTCAAAGCTGACCAATGTGGCCGAACAACTAGCCTGCATCTGGCCCTATTCTTCCTTTTCTCTGGGCCCTTTGATATAGACGACAGCGCGCTTTTTCTTCCTCCTCTCGTTCTGTTGTCATACCAGAAGATAATTTTGGACAGGGAGAATGAGGCAGAGGACCCTGTGGCCTCAGTAGCAGCAAACACAGCTGGCAGCGCTCAGGTAGGTGCAGCTGGTTGGTGTCAGGGTTCAAGTGTGCACACGGGACAGATTTGTGTTAAGCAAAGAAGTGCAGTGGAAGCAGAGTGAGGGTAACTGAGGTCACAGGAAGCTGCTTCTTGGATACATTTTTAGGTTTGTGGTGTCAACTCCTCTCACTAATATAGGTTCTTGTTGCTGGAAATTTTATTGAAAGATGTCTTTGTTGTTACCATGCTACCAAGGAGAGAAAGCTCAGAGAGAGAGAGAGAGCTGCTGCTGCTGCTCATCAAGAAAAAAATACGATAAAAATAGACACACTTTTGTAACCTTGGAGGACATCACATTCCTCTTTGACTTAAACATAAAAACTATTTAATTCATGCAAGGAATGATCTGTTTTGGACCATTTTTGTAAGGGTGAGTGTATAAATGTTTAAAATACCCACACAGGCTTCTTTAAATCCCTGTCCACTGACCTAAGAGATCTTGAGGGATGTTCAGTTTCTGGTGACAGATTTCATGAAGCTGTATTTGACATCCAGAGCAGGACGCATTTGATGGACTTCTTCCCACAGCTGCACAAAGTTTGCCCTCACAAGCACGGTCTGTATCCAAAGGAGACATTTATCACCTTGTATCCACAGACAAGATTCAGATTTCACTCACCCTTCACTTACTGAAATATCAATCTCCACCAGTGCTGATTTTGTGTTGTTTTTAACGGTTTCAAGCAGCATCAGAGCACCAGCATCGCTCATGGGGTTATTGGAGAGCTGAAGAAAATAACATGAATCTTCACATTTCTCTTCAAGAATCAACAGCTCAGCATTTCGATGCCTGAGCACTCACCTGGAGGACCTTGAGGGTGTCATTGGTTGCAAGGCCCTGGCAGAGATGCTTTATCGCCCGATCGTCGATGAAGTTCCAGCTGAGGTCCAGCAGAACTAGCGTGCTGTTTTGCTTCAGTGCCTTTCCAAGTGGCTCCACCTCGTTACAACCAAAACCATTATATGAAAGACGGAGCTCTATCAGAGTTGAGTTTTCCTGAGGAAAGTAGAGGGTGGAGCAAGTATGATGAAGAAACAGTCATATATACACAGCCAAAGATCTTATACTTGAAGGTGGTTGTTACCTTCAGTGCAGCTCCTAAAGCCAAGGCCCCCCTCATACAAATGTGATTCCAGCTCAGGTCCAGGACTTCAATACCCAAATTAGTGGCTCCGGGAAAAGTAGACAAAGATGACATCAGAAAAATTATCATTACATGGAGGAAGTTATGATATCTTTACAAACTCAGAGTAAAGGGACTGTGAGGACTTTCTGAGTGATCTGTGATTTTTTCTGCTGAAGACAATTCCTGGGATTTATTTAGTAATAATAGTGGGCACTGGAGCTTGACTGTCTGACAGAAAAGGGACAGAAGAGCAGAAGAAAGCTGAACAGGAGAGTCATAGCGCACAGGCAAAAGGCTAGAACATGGGTTAAGGGGTTGCTTGATGTCTGAATAACAAAAAAAGGTAGGCAATTTAGCACACCTAGCTAGCTCCTAAGGGGAAAAAATGCTCTCTCTTGACAGAAAGATTGATGCTAAAAAGCTGTTAAGTTTAACTTTTTACAGCTTACAAATAAGCCACAGTCACTTGCAGCCATAATGAACATCCACTTGAAGGCAAGAGGCCACAATACCTTTGTCCTCTTTCAAAAATTAGAAAACTGTTGCCTTTTCTTTCAGATAAAGTAAGTTTGAGTAAAACCTTTTTTTTCTAGTTTTTTTTTTTTTTTGGAAACAATCCTAGTTTATTTGTCAAATTCCTTAAATATTTATCTGAAAGCATGGGCATCAGCAGCAACTTGCTCCGCACAAAGTTAGAATCAACCTTCTTTACCCAACATTTGACCCAGGTATTCTCCTCCTTTCACACAGATTCTGTTGTGACTGAGGTCCAGCTCCTTCAACACGTACTGATCCTGGGGGAAGAGAGCAGACGTCTAACGCTTATTTGGGAAAACACATATGGTTTTAAGCTTTTCAAGGCTCCATGATGTAGATCCAGTAGTCTCTGAACTGACCTTTAAAGCATCGGCAAAGCATTTTGCAGCAAAATCATCAAAATGATTTCCTGGAATGAGAGAAGGCAGATCATGTGGTCAGTACTCGAAAACAAAAAAAATATGTCTTTTAAGGAGAAAGAAGGAGTTGATCACCTGATAGTTTGATGGATTTGATGTAGTAATTATCTGACAGCATATCAGAGACGAGTTTTGCTCCTTCAAAGTGAAGCTGGTTGTAGGAAAGGTTCTGCAGTAAAGACATGCAGTCATTCATGTCATTTAAAAGGGCACCACTCCACTTATGCAGTTCAACACGAACACCTTGTTTCTTATTTATATGTACTCTGTTGATGAGTGTGAATAGAATACTCACAATTCTCTGAATGGTGATGTTACTTTGAAGCATCCTCATCAAATACCCTGCCCCTTCTGCACGGAGATTGTTGTCCATCAGCTCAAGATTAATGACAGTTTTATCAGTCTAAATCACAAGAAAAGAAAAACAAACTGCAGATCATATAGGAAAACATCAAAGATACAACCTTCCTTTTTCTTTTCCTCCTTTTGCAAAGTGTGCTAAAATTTCTGGCAAGCTTAATCTGTCTGAATTAGAAAAACATTTTAAAACATAGCCATCTTATTGTGAACTTTTTTTTCCTACATTTTTTATTCAATTGATCTTTGGTGAAAGGTTTTGTTGCCCTTACTTGCAGAGCGGTGGCCAGAGCTTTAGCGCCCTGAGGTCCCATACAATGGTGGTTCAGCTCAAGATCTTCTACACCCGGTTGGAGGTAGGAGGAAATAGGAACGACCCCCATATGCCAACAGACCTGCAGGTACATCTCGGATTGGGAAAGGCTTTTTCGCTGATTAATGGCAACTGTAAGAACGTCAGGCAGGAAGCAGAAAAGGCGAAGATGTCAGAGGTTTAAAGATTATGCAGTGGTCTTTAAAAAACTATCTGGTCACCTACTGTCTGCTTCCAGATCAGTGTCCCACTCATCAGCATTATCATCCACTGGGACCAGTTTCTGCCCCTGATCCTCGCTCTCTTCATTATTCCTGCTCTCCTCTTGCTCGCTCATCACACCTCAAGCTGCTGAGCATCTGCAACACCAGAGAGGAAAAAAGTGCAGTACAGAACATGAACACGTGAAGCTGATTTTCTTCACAATTAGCATGAATTATATCTCAATTTGAAAAGTTCACTTAAGTTACCATGACTTTCTTGGTCTTGAGCAGTCATGGCATGTAGCAAACAGTTTTTAGTTACTTCATAGATTAGAATATAGGCCTACAGTGCTAAATGTTAAAGCACCAGGCAGCTGTCACACTGGAGTATCCCAAAAGGAAAAAATATCAAAGGTGTCTGAAATTTTGAAAAAAGACATTACTCTCAGGCTAAAACATGTGCAAAAATAATGTAATGCAACTGTTTTCCCTATATTGCAATTGTGCAATTATTTTTAGGTTCCTCATCTTATGTGTTGTTGATATCAATTGCTGCATTGAAGGGGATGAAATTATTTTTTATTATTATTCTTGTTTTGAATAAGAAAAACACATTTATGTGGGCAAAAAGAATGATTTTCATACAATTTTAAAAAAACACTAAAGAGACTCAATTTGCATAAACAAGTATTGCTCAAAAATGTGACTATCATGAAATGGTTCTATATTTTTGGTCACTAATTATTACGATTATAGCTTACAGATTTTAAAAAAAAAAAAGAATAATTCAGTGTCTAAGAAAAATGTAATATTACATAAGATGTATATAAAAAGGATATATTAAACAGGTCAGGCCACTGGAAAGTTTTGTCACTTTCTGACCATTTTTCTGCCCCTGCGCACCCACTTTTGCTGTTTTGTTATTTTTGTTTGTTTTGTTTTTTTTAACCATTTTGCAAACCAAATTTTTCTCGCTACTATTTGACACTTTTCACCACTTAGATTGTTTCTTTTGCAAAGGCAGTTTTCAACAGTTTGACTCTTTGGTGGAGCAGGGTTGAGCAACACTGGTGTAGAGCATAAAATATCTACAGCAAAAAAAAAAAAAAAGTTTATCTGGTATTTTGACACATTTGATGTTGAATGTCTTGCACTGTCTGTGATTAGAATATTGCAGCAGGCCACATTGCAATTTAATCTAATCAGCAATTAATTGCCCAGCCCTACATTACACAATCACTTTTCGCATTCCTTGTGATCGTGAAAGTTGTTTTATTTTTCATCGGGGACAGCGAATAATTTTGAAGAAAAGTGTTTTTGATTCAATGATAAGCTGCTGAGTTGGGGAGTTCAGCAACTCTGCAGTTGAAGATTCCCCTCACAGCTTTCATATTCAGCATATTAAAAATGAAGGGAAAAAAACAGCAAGATAAATCCAGTGAAAATCTACGTTTGTGGTCGAATTATTATCTTATGTAACAAAGTTGTTCACTAACTGCCACTGCTTCCGATCAACGGTCAGTCAAACTGCCGTTTTAGCTAACTTATACTTGTTGCACAGGTTTTATCGAGCTGTCATGAAAAAAAACAGCTGTTTGTGAGTATTTTTCACCAAAACTGACCAATTAGTTTGATAGACGTGTACATTCATAAGCCGGTTTTCTCATAGGAGCTCAAGTTTGGTTCAGGCTGGTTAAGTAACGGTCGAACTGAACAGCTAACCGCCATCACCAACTGTACTTTGAGGTACTTGTCGTAAACAAAGACAAGATATTAACTAAGCAAAGGAAAAATAAATTAAAAAAAGAATTAATTTTGCTCGGTTTTGCAACAACTTACCAGAAATCAACTGTCATTGAGTTAAAAACCTAACGTTGGTTGACTGATAACCATTCAGTTCATAAAACTGTCCTCAAGGTGGAGCCGTTGACCGTAGTTTGAACCGCCGTCCAGACGTTAATCACCCAAAACCAACTTCTTATGTGTTCAAGCGTTTTTCTTTTATTACTTTACTTTTCTATCAACTGTATTTATCATTCTATCTTTCTATTCTTTTATATCTCTTCTATTCTCTTATAAAGTCCATGGTTCAAGCCTTTCATATGTCATTCTACCAAAAACTTAGTATTCTCTAGAAGTATCTTGGATTATTATTTAATTTTTTGAATATCAAGGCATTTTAGGGAACCTTAAACTGTGGAAAAGACATATTTCCCTTCCTCGTGACGTTTTTATACTTATTTTTAACCCTCTGATGGATGAATTATGAAAGTCAGTGTCAGGATTTTTCCCTTGAGTGTTTTTGTTTGTCCTAAGGCATGAAAAAAATGTTTTCCTTTTTTTTTCAAATATTTGTAACTGAGCATTCAACATAAAACAGTGTGAACTTAATGTAAATATGACTTCCTTTTTTTTTTACTTCTTTTCTTTTCTTTTTTTTTTTGTAATTTTATGAATAATCTTTTTTTAATGCTTTGCGAAACATTTTAACTCTCTTTCATTCATTTTAACATTGAATAATTTATAATTTGTAAGCTTTTTCACCCTCAAATGTCTGGCTATAACATTTTAAAATACATCTATATGTTTTAGGGGGGAAAAAATTGAAAACATTTTTTCAGACCCTAAGAATAAAAATATCCTGACACAGGCTAATATGAATTTCCACCACATGAACCATTGAATTTAGGAGTAAATAACTTTTAAATAGGTGTCCACTGTAGTGACCACTATGCACTACAGGGTTAAATCTTTTTTTTTTTATAGAAAAATGTAGAACCTTTTTGAGCAATACAAGAGCAAAATCAGATTGATTATTTCTATAATGTGATTTTGAAGCCTGTAACAACTGTGATGATGATGCTTTCTTATGAAATGGTTTCTCCTCCACATTTTTTTTGTGAGCAGTCACGTGTGACTGTTAAAGGCAACAGTGAACAAAATTTAATTTTCCCAAAAGGGGGAGCCAAAATCAACGATATTGGCTCATAGCACTGATAGTAGTCATCAAAATGTGACACTGAATTTAATAAATAGAAGGCTATCATTATGACTGACAAGAGGGAGGTACTTTACCATGTGCACTTAATATGAATGTAAGGAATTAATCTTTAAATTACATAATAACTCTAGTGTAAAACTGATGAAAATGGCACACTGTGATTCTTGAGTGCCTCAGTTGAAGTCAAGAAATGTAATTAATTGCTGTAAGTGCATGCCTCAAGTTACTGGTAAAATCTTAAGTTTGTTCAAACACCGACTACAGTTTCTGCCTGAGCTCAAGAAAATCTGATTGTAGAACTTCATAGTTCTGTTATCATAACTGAGAGGAACAAACACAACTTTCATTTCACAAAACAGAAGCTGGGCTACAATAAGAAAAAGACTATTCTTTCTTGTTGTTAGAAAATAAAATTTAATCTAGTCAGAGTACCAGAGTCATACATAGCAGAGACAGTCCAGAACAGACATTAAAATACTGCTCAGCTGATGAGA